>JAGVVM010000307.1:0-22572 GCA_019149425.1 Psidium friedrichsthalianum | reverse complement strand
CAATGAACATTTTCATTTTTTAAAAAAAAAAAAAAAAAAAAAAAAGGGGGAAAAAAAATTTTCCTCAACCGGCCATACCGGATCCCAATGGATCATGCTCAGGCCTCAATCGGCCATAACGGGTCTCAACAGACCATGCCCATCTGTCACTCCAAATCCCATCAGGGCTCACCCAACTGTGCCCTACGGCAATTACCACACTGCGTCTCGAACGCCTTACGTTGGTCTCCCTTTTCTCTCCACTTCCCCTCTGGGCACAATCTCACGTCACAACTCTGGTGACTCATGCCATGCTCTCAATGAATGCGGGCCCACATGATTGCAATCAGTCAATCAAACACAGAGCATGCATGATGTGGCACATATGCACAAGTATTAGAACGCATTACGCAACCATCGCACTCTCACGTGCACAACATGCCAAGCCATAAGAAATTAAGGGCCCACGAACGATTTCTCAGTCAGACAGATGCGATAGGATAACGCTCATTAATCCTCGGGTCAGACCCATAACCATTGGACTCTCATCTAGCAAATCTGGTCCCTCGGCCTAAGCCCAAACACCCATGACTATTGATTCAGTAACTAAACAGTCCCTCAGGTGTGTTTGAATTAGGCTTAACTTGGTTTAAGGCCCAATTAAAGGATTCGAGTTCGAATGGCCCTAATGCCTGACCTGAGGCCCAAGGCCCATGTGGGTGAATCAGTTCATTAAGGTAAGTTGGCCCATTATAAGGTTCAAACCCATTAATCATGTTGGGCCCATTAAGGTTCAAGGTTAAATTAAATGGGTTAGGCCCATTAAGTTAACTTGGGCTTAATAACTTCAGTTGGGCCCTAATAGTAACCAAGGCCCATTAATTAGACTTGGGCCCAATAATTAAGTCTTAAGTCCATTATGTAAATTAAGGCCCATTGGTGTTAATTTCGTGTAGGGCCCAAGCCCATTTCAAAGATTATCCAATTAAGCCCATTTAGCCCATTTTAGGCCCAATTAGTCATTCTAGGCCCATATGCATTAGTGGGCCTCATAAATTAATGTTCAAGATTATAATTGGGCCCATTAATTAGTATTTTCGTCCATTAAGCCCATTAATCCAATTAGGTCCAATTAGGTTCATTTAGGCCCAATTAGCATGAATTTAGGACCCAAAGCCCATTATAACCTTAGGCCCATTAGTCCACACGCTTATTCATTAATTCCAGCCCAAATTTCAAGGCCCAATTCACCTCTCAAGGCCCACACGCACGGCCCAATCTCTAACACAATTAGTCCAAAGCCCATTAGCTTAATCCACATAATACCACTAATCACTTAATTAGCAACTAAACCAACCAACCACACATGCATACAACTAGCCTAGTTAAGATTAGTGGATTGCTTACCTAGAGAGGGTCGGGACGGTGGCTGGTCGGCGGAGACGGACGGACGGCGGCGGGCGGCGGCGAAGGGCCGGCCGAGAGGGAAAGAGGGGGGTTGGTCGGGGGGCTCCACGGCCACGGAAATGAAGGGGAAGGGAGAGAGGCTCACCAAGGTGGGAGGCGGACGGTGACGCGGGCGGACGACGGGCGGCGGACGGTGGCGGCGGACGGCTTGGCCGAGAGGGAGAAGAGAGGGGAGGTCAGGTCAAGGGGCTCAAGCCACGAAATGAAGAGAGGAGGAGAAGCTAGAGCGGGGCCGGTGGGCGACGTCGGCGGCGGGCGGCTTCACGGCGGCGGCGGCCGGCGGGCGGAAGAGAGACCGAGAGAGAGGGAGAGTCGGGAGAGGAGAGAGAGGAGGAATGGCCGAAAATGAGAGGGGGAGAGAGAGAGAGAAGATTATATTAATAAAACAAAATTAATAGTGGGGTGGTTATGGGGAATGTGATTGATGGACTTGATTGATTGATTGCATGGGAAATTGTGCCATGACGCGATTGATTTGATTGATTGATTGATGTGACATCTGATTGATGTGACATCTGATTTGACTTGCCTCGATTTGCGTGCCAAATGCACCGATCGGGTCCCGAGCGCGAACGGATTTTGGACTGGATTTGGTGTCGGTCTATCGAATCTACTCTCAAAAATCCTAATTAGTCTCATTCTAAGGTCTGAGCATTTACCGGGGGCATTTCGGTAATTTTCCATTCACGTCTTGCTTCACGACGTGCACCGGCTGTCTGACCTTCAGTCGACATTTCTGAAACCGACTTCATTTCTTCATTGTGTTTATCTTACTGATTCGATTGTCCATCGTCAGATTTCATTTTGTGGTCAATTTCATAAATACCGACTCTGTCTCAGTCTCAAGCCAACGGGCGGCTGATTGGGAAAAATTCCCAGATAGCCTTTCCCCTTCGGTTGGTCAGCTCAGGGTAGCTAATCCTGAGTGAGCGTCGACTAGAGTGTATTAATGAAGTATTTCCATTCATTTAGAAAGTCTGACTATTGGGTCGAATTTTCAGACTGTCACAATTCTTCCCTTCTTATAAAAATTTCGTCCTCGAAATTTACAGTCTACCAGTCCTTACTTCAAAATAAGATTACATGGGTCATTCAAACAGGTAAGGGTATTTCTTCTTCATCTCGTCTTCGTTTTCCCACGTGGCTCCTTCGGTTCCATGGTGCTCCCAGATGACCTTGACCAATGGAATCGTCTTGTTCCTGAGCACTTGTTCCTTGCGATCTTCAATCCTTACTGGCCTTTCCACGTAGGAGACGCGGTCATCCATTTCAATGACTTCATGATCGAGTATATGGCCAGGGTCTGGCTCATACTTCCTCAGCATCGATACATGAAATACGTTGTGGATCTGCGACAAGTTCGGCGGTAGTGCCAGACGATAAGCCAGTGTCCCGATCTTCTCCAATATCTCGAATGGCCCAACGAATCTGGGACTCAGCTTCCCTTCTTGCCAAACCGAGATAATCCTCGCATCGGCGACACCTTCAGAAAGACATGATCTCCAACTTGAAATTCCAATGGCTTACGTCTCTTGTCTGCATAGCTCTTCTGTCTACTCTGGGCGGTCCTCAGTCTGTCCTTGATCACCTTGACTGCTTCCACTGATTGTTGCACCAATTCTGGGCCTGTTATACTTTTCTCGCCAACTTCATCCCAACAAATTGGCGTCCTGCAAGCCCTTCCATACAACGCTTCAAATGGTGCCATCTGGATGCTCTGCTGGTAGCTGTTGTTGTAGGCGAATTCCACTAGGTGCAACTGCTCTTCCCAGCCTCCTTTGAAGTCAATTACACACGCTCTCAGCATATCCTCCAGAGTCTGTATAGTCCTTTCTGACTGTCCATCAGTCTGAGGGTGGTAGGCTGTACTGAATCTTAACTCTGTCCCTAGAGCACCCTGCAGACTCTTCCAGAATGTGGCGGTGAAGCGGGGATCTCTATCTGACACAATGCTTACTGGCACTCCATGCAGCCTTACAATCTGCCTCACATACAGTTCAGCCAACTTCTCCAATGTAGAATCCTTTCGCACTGCAATGAAATGTGCGGACTTGGTCAGTCGGTCCACTATCACCCAGATTGAGTCGTTTCCTCTCTGACTCCTTGGCAGTCCTGTCACGAAATCCATGGTGATGTGCTCCCATTTCCACTCTGGGATTTCCAAAGGTTGCAACAGTCCTCCAGGCTTGCAGTGTTGCGCCTTCACCTGCTGGCATGTCAAGCACTTGGCTACATGCTTAGCCACATCCACCTTCATTCCATTCCACCAGTAGTGCTGTCGCAGGTTCTGGTACATCTTCGTGCTTCCTGGGTGGATACTGTAGTTACTCCTGTGTGCCTCTGATAGAATTCTTTCCTTCAACTCTTCGTCGTTTGGCACACACAGGCGTCCTCTAAACTTCACTATTCCGTCTTCAGTCACCTTGAAATCATCTTTCCTCTCTTCTGCATCCATCGTCACAATCTTCTGAATATCTGGGTCCGTAGACTGCAACTCTTTAACCCTCAATTGAATCTCGGGTTCAATCTGTAGTGTGGCCATTAAGCTGGAGAGGCTTCCTACCTCAACCTTGAACTCAGAGTCTCTGATTTCCTCTAGCAACGTCCATTCCTTAACCATCATATGCGCGATGCTCGACTTTCTGCTCAGAGCATCCGCCACCTTATTCGCCTTTCCTGGATGGTATAGGATATCACAATCGTAGTCCTTCAGAAGCTCCATCCATCGACGCTGTCTCATGTTTAGCTCCTTCTGCGAGAACAGGTACTTTAGACTCTGGTGATCTGTGTAAATCTGGAACTTCTCTCCCACCAGATAATGTCTCCAAATCTTCAGCGCGAATACTATCGCAGCCAACTCCAGGTCATGCGTCGGATAATTCATCTCATGCGGCCTCAGCTGTCGAGATGCATAAGCTACTACTCGTCCATGTTGCATCAAGACACATCCTAGACCTCTTAGCGACGCATCGCTGTAAATCTCAAATCCTCCAGGTCCGGATGGGATGGTCAATACTGGTGCGGAGGTCAATCGGTCCTTTAGCTCCTGAAAGCTTTCCTCACACTTCGCTTCCATTCGAACTTCGACTCCTTCTTTAACAGCCTTGTCATCGGAGCGGCTATCGCGGAGAACCTTTCCACGAAGCGTCGGTAATAGCCAGCTAATCCAAGGAAACTTCTCACCTCAGTCACGGTCGTTGGTCTTGGCCACTTCTCCACAGCTTCGATCTTAGCTGGATCCACTGATATCCCTTCTCCAGATACAATGTGTCCAAGAAACGCCACTCTGCTCAGCCAGAACTCACACTTGCTAAACTTCGCATACAGTGAGTGCTCCCTTAAGGTCTGCAGAACAATCCTCAAGTGTTCTTCGTGGTCTTCAGCATTCTTCGAGTACACCAGGATGTCGTCGATGAAGACTATCACGAATCGATCCAAGAACTCCTTGAACACCCTGTTCATCATATCCATGAATGCAGCTGGGGCATTTGTCAACCCAAAAGGCATGACAGTAAACTCGTAATGCCCATATCTGGTCCTGAAAGCAGTCTTCGGGATATCCTCCTTCTTGATCCTTAGCTGGTGATAACCTGTCCTTAGGTCTATCTTGGAGAACACACACGCTCCTTCCAGCTGATCAAACAAATCATCTATCCTTGGCAGAGGATACTTGTTCTTGATCGTCACTTGGTTCAGCTGTCTGTAGTCTATACACAGCCTTAGTGATCCGTCCTTTTTCTTAACGAACAGCACCGGAGCTCCCCATGGTGAAGCACTGGGGCGGATAAATCCTTTATCCAGTAGCTCTTGCATCTGCACCTTCAGCTCTTTCAGTTCAGACAGTGCCATCCTATACGGTGCTTTTGAGATTGGCTCAGTTCCAGGTGCCAACTCAATTACAAACTCCACTTCACGCTCTGGTGGCAAGCCAGGCAATTCTTGAGGAAACACATCGGGTATTCCCTTACTACAGGCACCTCTTCCAACTTCACCTCTTGAGCCGACGAATCTATAACAGATGCCAAGAATCCTAGGCAACCCTGATCCATCAGCTTGGTTGCTTCTATCGCGGAAATCCAAGGAATTGAGGTTCCACCTCGATTTCCTTTAAACTCATACTCAGGCCCATCTACTGGGTTCAGCCTTATTATACTTCTACTGCAGTCAATAACTGCTCCATGTCTAACCAACCAATCCATGCCAACAATTACGTCAAAATCATACATGGGCAGGACAGCTAAGTCAATCCTCTCAATTCTATCTCCCAAAGCTATCTCACACCCCTTACACCCTAACATAACAATTACTCTATCCTTCAATGGGGTGGCCACATGCAATACAATATCCAATGGTCTAGTTTCTATTCCAGCCAACTCAGCAAAACGTGCAGATATGAACGAATGGGATGCACCAGGATCAAACAAGGCATAGGCGGTATGACCACAGAGAGAAATGGTACCTGTGATCACCCCTGGCGCATTCTCAGCATCCTTGCGCGCCACAGCATATACTCGTCCCTGAGCAGGCGGACGGTTCAGAATTCCTTGAGGTGCATTCGCCACTGGTGGCTGCTGCTGCGGTTGGAACTGGGGTCTCGGACCATTCCTCGGGCAGTTCCTTTGCATGTGCCCCATCTGTCCACATCTGAAGCATCCTCCCGTCTTCTTCGGACAGGGGTTGTTCCCATGCCTCCTGCCACAGTCACGGCAGTTCTGATTTCCAGCAAAAGGCGGCTTTCCCAAAGTCTTCCTCGCAGGTGGGACGAACCTGCGGTTGTCTTTCATCGGCCTCTTGCCGAAATCTCTGAAGTTTCTATTCGGCATGAACCGCGATCCAGATGCGGCAGCCTTCTCTTGTAGATCTCGTTCTATCGCCAGGGCTCGTTCATAGATCTCATTATAGTCCCTCAGCCCAGTAGCAATGATCATACTCTTCAGCTCGGGCCTCAGTCCTTCTCTGAACCTTCTGGCCTTGTCCCACGGATCCTCTATCAGCCTTCGAGCAAACTTGGACAGCCTGGCGAACTCGCCCTCATACTGGTCCACAGTCATTGTCCTTGACGGAGCCTTATGAACTCCTCCATCTTCCTCTCCTGGGCCGCTTCAGAGAAATACTTGCCATTAAACGCTGCGCAGAAAGCAGCCCAGTTTGGCCTCATGCCATCAGGAAAGACTCGTCCACGGGTGGCCTTCCACCAATCATCTGCGGTGCTCTGGAGCTGATAGGTCGCCAGTGAGACCTTCTCTTCATCTGTGCATCCAAGCACTGTAAATGCCTTCTCCAGCTGCTCGATCCACAAGGCAGCTACTTCGGGTCCTCCAGTGCCATCAAACTTGGAGGGTTGCAGCTTCAGAAACTGCTCCACTATGTGATGGGTCTGGCGTCCTCCATTGCCATGCCCATTGCCCCCATGGGCTCCATTTGCAGCGGCCAAGGCGGCCTCAGCTGCTTGGGCAACAGTGGCAGCTCTCTCAGCAGCTTGCCTACCCATCAGATTGCTCACTTCTGTCAATACCCTCATCATTTCTTCTATTCTCGGGTCTCCTTCAGGCGCAGGAGCCCTTGAGCTCGACGCTCCAGCACTGGGTCTTCTGCCCCTATTGCTCATCCTTTCTAGTTCTTTTCTCACACCTAAACCAAACGAAATTCCATTCAGGAATTCGAATTCTAAGACTAACAATCAAGCTTTCGTCTACTGTCGCGTCCACTGACATGAATATGCATGAAAAGTTCGCTGCAGCTTTTAAATGCAATTGGACCAGGAAGACACCTAGACTCACCCTGACAATGCACAACCTAGGCCACTCTATTCGCCACCTCAACTAGAAGCCTGTCGGGAGCCGCTCCTTGATCGGGTCTCTGCCCCGGCGACCACTCCCCGCCCTCCTCATTTCTTGGTGCGAACAGTTGTCCTAAGTCACCCACGGCCAGAGAGAATCCCACTCCACGTGTCCCATACCACGCTTCATTGCAGTTTTTAGACGTCCCGTCAGACCTGTCCCATACCAGGCTGACGGTTACCCAACCCAATAAAATATGATGCATGCGCTTTTCAAATCCTCAAGTCTTTATTTTAAATCAACTTCATTTTAAACCAGTTTTCCTTTTGATGCAGAAATCGTGCAATGCATGATGGTCAAGCAGCGCACGACAGCCGACTAGGCATACAAACACAAGCAGTATCTAGCAACTACCCAACCAGCAATCAGCACTCAAGCACCCAACTCATGGGGTTAGCTTTAGAACCTTACCTCAGGTCCTGACGCATCTGCAGATTAGTTCAAAACATCATAGTCTATATTCGTACTAGACTAATCATCTAACTCTGCAAGCACATGCGCCAATCAATTCATGCATTCTACCCTTTCCTAACCCTTAGGTCTAGGGTCTTTCTATCTAACTACCCCAAATCAACAGCCTTATCACTCCAGATCCTCGAACGGTCTCGTATCGAGCTGACCTTGCTCTGATACCACTCGAACGGGGATGTCACGCCCCGAACCCCAATCGAGCCCGCGACACCCCTGTTCATACACATCGACGAATCCCTGCGTACACCTGGCCTACGAGTAGCGACGGCCCAGGATGCTCATCGCGGCCAAGTGACGCTAGCGCGAACGACAATAATCTAAAACTGCGGAAGCGTGCCTTCTAAACATGCATACATACATAAGAAGGTGGGGTAGCATGAAAAGACAAGAACACTTTTACAAAAGGCGATACACAACATATATATATACATAAGCGTTAGATACAGACCCCAAAAGAAAACCTCGCTATGGTCAAGCTATCTACGCTCTCTCAAAAGACTAGACCAGTACAGTATCTCTCAGTCCATCTCGAGCTCCTCCTCGGGATCCTCCTCGGGGTCCTCCTCTGGGTCCTCCTCTGGATCCTCCTCGGGGTCCTCCTCATCTGTGTCCATCGCGTCACCCTCCTCGTGACCATCTATCTCGGATCGTCCAGGTGACGGCATCTCCTGCAATGGGTCGGGGTCGACCACCTCGCCTCCATACTCGCTGGCTGCAGCAAGATCGGGTCGTCCTCCATGGGGATCGGGGAGTCTCTCTGAGGTCCCTCGAAGCCAAACAGGCCCTCTCTAAACCAGGCCTCATATCTATGGGGTACAAGATAAGGTCCACCCTGATCTACTAAAACAGTGGTCACATGCCTATGCCACAGAGTGGCGTGCATATCAAAATGGAGGGTAATCTCGGTGTCCATCTGCACTGGCAGTCCAAAAAGCATCGGCGGTGCAGCCATCATGGGTGACCTGGATCTGTAAAAGAAGGGCAACCACCGCCCATGAGTCGAAACTCAATAAGCTCACCACTAATCCTAACGTAGGATAGCGTATACTAGTGGGGTCGGTCCTATCCAATGGACTAGGTTCACGGTCCAGGGTTAAGACACTCTCAGTCTCCTCAGTACCAGACCCCAACATGTCTAACAGACGTGCAATTTATCACAACACAGTTCATATCATACAGACGGGCACAGGAGATATCAATCAGATGCCATATGCAATGCTACAGGCCTCAACCGGCCATATCGGATCCCAATGGATCATGCTCAGGCCTCAATCGGCCATAACGGGTCTCAACAGACCATGCCCATCTGTCACTCCAAATCCCATCAGGGCTCACCCAACAGTGCCATACGGCAATTACCACACTGCGTCTCGAACGCCTTACGTTGGTCTCCCTTTTCTCTCCACTTCCCCTCTGGGCACAATCTCACGTCACAACTCTGGTGACTCATGCCATGCTCTCAATGAATGCGGGCCCACATGATTGCAATCAGTCAATCAAACACAGAGCATGCATGATATGGCATATATGCACAAGTATAGAACGCATCAAGCAACCATCGCACTCTCACGTGCACAACATGCCAAGCCATAAGAAATCAAGGGCCCACGAACGATTTCTCAGTCAGACAGATGCGATAGGGTATCGCTCATTAATCCTCGGGTCAGACCCATAACCATTGGACTCTCATCTAGCAAATCTGGTCACTCGGCCTAAGCCCAAACACCCATGACTATTGATTCAGTAACTAAACAGTCCCTCAGGTGAGTTTGAATTAGGCTTAACTTGGTTAAGGCCCAATTAAAGGATTCGAGTTCGAATGGGCCTAATGCCTGACCTGAGGCCCAAGGCCCATGTGGTGAATCAGTTCATTAAGGTAAGTTGGCCCATTATAAGGTTCAAACCCATTAATCAAGTTGGGCCCATTAAGGTTCAAGGTTAAATGAAATGGGTTAGGCCCATTAAGTTAAGTTGGGCTTAATAACTTCAGTTGGGCCCTAATAGTAACCAAGGCCCATTAATTAGACTTGGGCCCAATAATTAAGTCTTAAGTCCATTATGTAAATTTAAGGCCCAATTTGTTAATTTCGTGTAGGGCCCAAGCCCATTTTCAAAGGATTAACCAATTAAGCCCATTTAGCCCATTTTAGGCCCAATTAGTCATTCTAGGCCCATATGCATTAGTGGGCCTCATCTTTTAATGTTCAAATTATAATTGGGCCCATTAATTAGTATTTTCGTCCATTAAGCCCATTAAGCCAATTAGGTCCAATTAGGTTCATTTAGGCCCAATTAGCATGAATTAGGACCCAAAGCCCATTATGAACCTTAGGCCCATTAGTCCACATGCTTAATTCATTAATTCCAGCCCATTTGTACATTTCAAGGCCCAATTCACCTCTCAACAGCCCACACGCACGGCCCAATCTCCACACAATTAGGCCAAAGCCCATTATGTTAATCACACATAATACCACTAATCACTTAATTAGCAACTAAACCAACCAACCACACATGCATACAACTAGCCTAGTTAAGATTAGTGGATTGCTTACCTAGATGAGGGCCGGGACGGGCTGGTCGGCGGAACGCGGACGAAACGGCGGGCTCGCGGCGGCGGGGGAGGCCGAGAGGAGAAAGAGGGCGGGGTTGGTCGTACGGGCTCACACGGCCACGGAAACGAAGGGGAAGGGAGTAAGAGGCTCACCGAGGTGACACGGAGGCGGACGGTGACGGCGGGCGGACGACGGGCGGCGGACGGTGACGCGGCGGACGGCTTCACGGCCGAGAGGGAGGAAGAGAGGGTGAGGTCGGTCGGCTCATGGGGCTTTCAAGCCACGGAATGAAGGAGAGAAAGGGCTAGAGGCTTACCGTGGCGAGCGGGGGCCGGTGGTGGCCGAACGACGGCGGCGGGCGGGGACTTCGGCGTCGGGCGGCCGGCTTCGGGCGGAGAGAGACCGAGAGAGAGGGAGAGTTTCGGGAGAGGAGAGAGAGGAGGAAGGGGTGGCCGAAAATTATGAGGGGGAGGAGAGAGAAGATTATAATGAGGATAAGACAAAATGGTAAGTAGTGGAGTGGTTGATGGGGATGTGATTGAGTGTGACTTGATTTGATTGATTGCATGGGAATTGTGCCATGATTGATTGATTTGATTGATTGATTGATGTGACATCTGATTGATGTGACATCTGATTTGACTTGCCTCGATTTGCGTGCCAAATGCACCGATCGGGTCCCGAGCGCGAACGGATTTTAGACTGGATTTGGTGTCGGTCTATCGAATCTACTCTCAAAAATCCTAATTAGTCTCATTCTAAGGTCTGAGCATTTACCGGGGGCATTTCGGTAATTTTCCATTCACGTCTTGCTTCACGACGTGCACCGGCTGTCTGACCTTCAGTCGACATTTCTGAAACCGACTTCATTTCTTCATTGCGTTTATCTTACTGATTCGATTGTCCATCGTCAGATTTCATTTTGTGGTCAATTTCATAAATACCGACTCTGTCTCAGTCTCAAGCCAACGGGCGGCTGATTGGGAAAAATTCCCAGATAGCCTTTCCCCTTCGGTTGGTCAGCTCAGGGTAGCTAATCTTGAGGTGACTGACCAGAGTGTAGGGATTTTAAGATTGACCATTGGGCGTCTGTACACTGTGGTGTAATGAAGTTTTTGTCTTTCATTCCCAAGTAGAATATGGCACGTCCGCCGGTTTCCGAGTTGCCATTAGTAGCTGGCCACATGTACATCCTAGCCTCGCTACTCGTAGGCCAGGCGTACGCAGGGTTCGTTAATATGACAGGGATGTCGCGAGCTGATTGGGGTTCGGGGCGTGAATCCCGTTCGAGTGGTATCAGAGCAAGGCAGCTCGATACGAGACGTTCGAGGAATGGAGTGATAAGGCTGTTGATTTTGGGTAGTTAGATAGACAGACCCTAAACCTAAGGATTAGGAAAGGGTAGAATGCATGAACTGATTGGCGCATGTGCTTGCAGAATTAGAAACTTCAGTACGCATATAGGCTAGGTGATGAACTAATGGGCAGATGCTTCAGGACCTGAGGTAAGGTTCTAAAGCATAGATGAGTAGGGGCTTGAATATCTATTGGACTTAAGATTGCTAATTACTGCTTTGGTTGTATGCCTACTCGGCTGTTGCGCGCTGCTTAACCATCATGCATTGCACGATTTGCATCAAAAAGGAAAATGGCCCAACTTGAAATGATTTAAAATATAGATGGGAGGATTTGAAAAGGGCATGCATCATATTTTATTGGGCCTGGGTAACCGTCAGCCTGGTATGGGACAGGTCTGACGGGACGTCTAAAAACTGCAATGAAGCGTGGTATGGGACACGTGGAGTGGGATTCTCTCTGGCTGGGGTACCTAGGACAACTGTTCGCACCAAGTGATGAGGAGGCCAGTCGAGAGTCTAATGGTTAGAGACCCGAGAATCAAAAGGAGCGGCTCTGACTGTCTTCTAGTTGAGGTGGCCTTTGAGTTTCCTAGGTTGTGCATTGTCAGGGTGAGTCTAGGTGTCTTCCTTGTCCAATTGCATTTAAAAGCTGCAGCGAACTTTTCATGCATATTCATGTCAGTAGACGCGACAGCAGGCGAAAGCTTGATTGATAGTCTTAGGGTTTCAAATTCCTGAATGGAATTTTATTGGGTATAGGTGAGGAGGAGACTAAAGGATGAGCAATAGGGGTAGAAGACTCAGTGCTGGAGCGTCGAGCTTAAGGGCTCCTGCACCTGAAGGAGACCCGAGAATTGAAGAGATGATGAGGGTATTAACCGAAGTCAGCAATTTGATGGGTAGGCAAGCTGCTGGAGAGCTGCCACTGTTGCCCAAGCAGCTGAGGCCGCCTTGGCCGCTGCAAATGGAGCCCATGGGGGCAATGGGCACGGAAATGGAGGACGTCAGACCCATCATATAGTAGAGCAGTTTCTGAAGCTGCAACCCTCGAAGTTTGACGGCACTGGAGGACCTGAAGTAGCTGCCTTATGGATCGAGCAGCTGGAGAAAGCATTCACAGTGCTTGGATGCACGGATGAAGAGAAGGTCTCACTGGCGACCTATCAGCTCCAGAGCACCGCAGATGATTGGTGGAAGGCCACCAGAGGACGAGTCTTTCCTGATGGCATGAGGCCGAACTGGGCTGCATTCTGCGCAGCGTTCAATGGGAAATACTTCTCCGAGGCAGCCTAGGAGAGGAAGATGGAGGAGTTCATTAGACTTCGCCAAGGGTCCATGACAGTAGACCAGTATGAAGGCGAGTTTGCCAGACTGTCCAAGTTTGCTCGAAGGCTGATAGAGGATCCGTGGGACAAGGCCAGAAGGTTCAGGGAAGGACTGAGGCCTGAGCTAAAAAGTATGATAATCGCCACTGGGCTGAGAGATTATAACGAGATTATGAACGAGCCCTGGCTATAGAGCGAGATCTGCAAGAGAAGGCTGCCGCATCTGGATCGCGGTTCACGCCAAGTAGGAACTTCAGAGATTTCGGCAAGAGGCCGATGAAGGACAACCGCAGGTTCGTTCCACCTGCAAGGAGGACCTTGGGAAAGCCACCGTCTGCTGGAAATCAGAACTGCCGGACTGTGGCAGGAGACATGGGAACAACCCCTGCCCGAAGAAGACGGGAGGATGCTTCAAGTGTGGTCAGATGGGGCACATCCAAAGGAACTGCCCGAGGAATGGTCCAAGACCCCAGTTCCAACCGCAGCCGCAGCCACCAATGGCGAATGTACCTCAAGGGATTCTGAACCGTCCGCCTGCTCAGGGACGAGTATATGCTGTGGCGCGCAAGGAGGCTGAGAATGCGCCAGGGGTGATCACAGGTACCATTTCTCTCTGTGGTCATACCGCCTATGCCTTGTTTGATCCTGGTGCATCCCATTCGTTCATATCTGCACGTTTTGCTGCGTTGGCTGGAATAGAAACTAGACCATTGGATGTTGTATTGCATGTGGCCACCCCGTTGAAAGATAAAGTAATCGTTATGTTAGGGTGTAAGGGGTGTGAGATAGCTCTGGGAAATAGAGTGAGAAGATTGACTTAGCTGTCCTGCCCATGTATGATTTTGACTTGATTGTTGGCATGGACTGGTTGGTTAGACATGGAGCAGTTATTGACTGCAGTAGGAGTACTATAAGGCTGAACCCAGTAGATGGGCCTGAGTATGAGTTTAAAGGAAATCGAGGTGGAACCTCAATTCCTTGGATTTCTGCACTAGAAGCAACCAAGCTGATGGATCAGGGTTGCCTAGGATTCTTGGCATCTGTAATAGATTCGTCGGCTCAAGAGGTGAAGTTGGAGGAGGTGCCTATAGTAAGGGAATACTCCGATGTGTTTCCTCAAGAATTGCCTGGCTTGCCACCAGAGCGTGAAGTAGAATTCGTGATTGAGTTGGCACCTGGAACTGAGCCAATCTCAAAAGCACCGTATAGGATGGCACTATCTGAATTGAAAGAGCTGAAGGTGCAGATGCAAGAGCTACTGGATAAAGGATTTATCCGCCCCAGTGCTTCGCCATGGGGAGCTCCGGTGCTGTTCGTTAAGAAAAAGGACGGATCACTAAGGCTGTGTATAGACTATCGACAGCTGAACCAAGTGACGGTCAAGAACAAGTATCCCTGCCGAGGATAGATGACCTGTTTGATCAGCTGGAAGGAGCGTGCGTGTTCTCCAAGATAGACCTGAGGACGGGTTACCACCAGCTAAGGATCAAGAAGGAGGATGTCCCGAAGACTGCCTTTAGGACAAGATACGGGCATTACGAGTTCACCGTCATGCCATTTGGGCTGACAAATGCCCCAGCTGCATTCATGGATATGATGAACAGAGTGTTCAAGGAATTCTTAGATCGATTCGTGATAGTCTTCATCGACGATATCCTGGTGTACTCGAAGAATTCTGAAGACCACGAGGAACACCTGAGGACTGTTCTGCAGACACTAAGGGAGCATTCCCTATACGCCAAGTTCAGCAAGTGCGAGTTTTGGCTCATTAAAGTGGCGTTCCTTGGGCATATAGTGTATGGTGAGGGAATAGAAGTGGATCCAGCTAAGATTGAAGCCGTAGAGAAATGGCCAAGGCCAACGACCGTGACTGAAGTACGAAGTTTCCTCGGATTGGCAGGATATTACAGACGCTTCGTGGAAAGGTTCTCCGCGATAGCCGCTCCGATGACAAGATTGTTGAAGAAGGAGTCGAAGTTTGAATGGACCGCAAAGTGCGAGGAAAGCTTTCAGGAGCTGAAGGGCCGACTGACGTCTGCACCAGTATTGACCATCCCATCCGGACCTGGAGGATTTGAGATTTACAGTGATGCGTCACTGAGAGGACTAGGATGTGTCTTGATGCAACATGGACGAGTAGTGGCATATGCATCTCGACAGTTGAGGCCACATGAGATGAATTACCCGACGCACGACTTGGAGTTGGCTGCGATAGTATTCGCATTGAATATCTGGAGACATTATCTGGTGGGAGAAAAGTTTCAGATATACACAGATCACCAGAGTTTGAAGCATTTTTCTCCCAGAAGGAGCTGAACATGAGACAGCGTCGATGGATGGAGTTGCTGAAGGACTATGATTGTGATATTCTTTACCATCCAGGAAAGGCGAATAAGGTGGCAGATGCTCTAAGCAGGAAGTCGAGAATCGCCCATACGATGGTGAAAGAATGGACGTTGTTGGAAGAAATTAGGGACTCTGAGTTCAAGGTCGAAGTAGGAAGTCTCTCAAGCCTGATGGCTACGCTACAGATTGAGCCAGAGATCCAATTGAAGGTCAAGGAATTACAGTCCACGGACCCCGATATCAGAAGATCGTAACGATGAATGCAGAAGAGAGGAAAGATGTGACAGTCTGAAAATTCGACCCATTTGTCAGAATTTCTAAATGAATGGAAACACTTCATTAATACACTCTAGTCGACGCTCACTCAGGATTAGCTACCCTGAGCTGACCAATCGAAGGGGAAAGGCTATCTGGGAATTTTTCCCAATCAGCCGCCCGTTGGCTTGAGACTGAGACAGGGTCGGTATTTAATGAAATTGACCACAAATTGAAATCCGGCAGTGGACAATCGAATCAGTAAGATAAACACAATGAAGAAATGAAGTCGGTTCCAGAAATGTCGACTGAAGGTCAGACAGCCGGTGCACGTCGGAAGCAAGACGTGAATGGAAAATTACCGAAATGTCCCCGGTAAATGCTCAGACCTTAGAATGAGACCAATTAGGATTTTGAGAATAGAATAGATAGACCGACACCAAATCCTGTCCAAAATCCGTTCGCGCTCGGGACCCGATCGGTGCATTTGGCACGCAAATCGAGGCAAGTCAAATCAGATGTCACATCAATCAGATGTCACATCAATCAATCAATCACATCATGGCACAAGTTCCAAGGCAATCAATCAAATCAATCAAGTGTCATGAAGTCTCATCCATGTCACTATCTAACCACCCCACTATAATCTTTATTTTGAAATTTATGTATTATAATCTACCTCTCTCTCTCTCCTCTCCCATTCCCTCCATTTGCTCGGCCGACCAGCTCCTCCCTCTCTCCCGATCGCCCTCTCTCTCTCTCGGTCTCCCTTGCTCGCCGTCCGCCCGAAACGCCGCCGAGCTCCGCCCGTTGCCGCCGTCGGCCTTCCCGTCGCCACGGTAGGTCCCTCGACCCCTCATCTCTTCATCCCGTGGCCATGAGAGCCCGTTGAAGCCGACCCAACCTCACTCTTCATCTCTCTCTCTCGGTTTGCTCTAGCGCCGCCGAGACCATCATCCGGCCTCGCCCATCCGACGCCGTCCAGCCGCCCACCCCGGCCTTGTCCTCGGCTGGTAAGTCTTCTTAGCTTCCCTTCCTTCCATTCCCGCGGCCATATGGCCCTTGGAAGCCGAGAGACCGCCTCACCTCTCGCTCCCTTTCTCGGCTAGCTCGCGGCACCGTCCTCACCGCCGGCCGTCCGTCCTCATCCCGTCTCCGCCGACCAGCCGCCTCCATCGACCCCACTAGGTAAGCTCCACCCTCTAATCTCAACCTAGGCTATATATGAGTGGATGGTTGTATTAGTGTAAACCATGGTAATGATGTGTATTATGTGCAATACACATCAATTACCATGGTTTACACTAATACAACCATCCACTCATATATACCACTAGCCTAGGTTGAGATTAGAGGGTGGAGCTTACCTAGAGGGGTCGGTGGAGGCGGCTGGTCGGCGGAGACGACGGGGATGAGGACGGACGGCCGGCGGTGAGGACGGTGCCGCGAGCTAGCCGAGAAAGGGAGCGAGAGGTGAGGCGGTCTCTCGGCTTCCAAAGGGCCATATGGCCGCGGGAATGGAAGGAAGGGAAGCTAAGAAGACTTACCAGCCGAGGACAAGGCCGGGGTGGCGGCTGGACGGGGTGGGATGGGCGGAGGCCGGATGATGGTCTCGGGCGGCGCTAGAGCAAACCGAGAGAGAGAGATGAAGAGTGAGGTTGGGTCGGCTTCAACGGGCTCTCATGGCCACGGGATGAAGAGATGAGGGGTCGAGGGACTACCGTGGCGACGGGAAGGCCGACGGCGGCAACGGGCGGAGCTCGGCGGCGTTTCGGGCGGACGGCGAGCAAGGGAGACCGAGAGAGAGAGAGGGCGATCGGGAGAGAGGGAGGAGCTGGTCGGCCGAGCAAATGGAGGGAATGGGAGAGGAGAGAGAGAGAGGTAGATTATAATACATAAATTTCAAAAATAAAGATTATAGTGGGGTGGTTAGAATAGTGACATGGATGAGACTTCAATGACACTTGATTGATTTGATTGATTGCCTTGGAACTTGTGCCATGATGTGATTGATTGATTGATGTGACATCTGATTGATGTGACATCTGATTTGACTTGCCTCGATTTGCGTGCCAAATGCACGATCGGGTCCCGAGCGCGAACGGATTTTGGACAGGATTTGGTGTCGGTCTATCTATTCTATTCTCAAAAATCCTAATTGGTCTCATTCTAAGGTCTGAGCATTTACCGGGGACATTTCGGTAATTTTCCATTCACGTCTTGCTTCCCGACGTGCACCGGCTGTCTGACCTTCAGTCGACATTTCTGGAACCGACTTCATTTCTTCATTGTGTTTATCTTACTGATTCGATTGTCCACTGCCGGATTTCAATTTTGTGGTCAATTTCATTAAATACCGACCCTGTCTCAGTCTCAAGCCAACGGGCGGCTGATTGGGAAAAATTCCCAGATAGCCTTTCCCCTTCGATTGGTCAGCTCAGGGTAGCTAATCCTGAGTGAGCGTCGACTAGAGTGTATTAATGAAGTGTTTCCATTCATTTTAGAAATTCTGACAAATGGGTCGAATTTTCAGACTGTCACATCTTTCCTCTCTTCTGCATTCATCGTTACGATCTTCTGAATATCGGGGTCCGTGGACTGTAATTCCTTGACCTTCAATTGGATCTCTGGCTCAATCTGTAGCGTAGCCATCAGGCTTGAGAGACTTCCTACTTCGACCTTGAACTCAGAGTCCTAATTTCTTCCAACAACGTCCATTCTTTCACCATCATATGGGCGATTCTCGACTTCCTGCTTAGAGCATCTGCCACCTTATTCGCCTTTCCTGGATGGTAAAGAATATCACAATCATAGTCCTTCAGCAACTCCATCCATCGACGCTGTCTCATGTTCAGCTCCTTCTGGGAGAACAAATACTTCAAACTCTGGTGATCTGTGTAATCTGAAACTTTTCTCCCACCAGATAATGTCTCCAGATATTCAATGCGAATACTATGGCAGCCAACTCCAAGTCGTGCGTCGGGTAATTCAGCTCATGTGGCCTCAACTGTCGAGATGCATATGCCACTACTCGTCCATGTTGCATCAAGACACATCCTAGACCTCTCAGTGACGCATCACTGTAAATCTCAAATCCTCCAGGTCCGGATGGGATGGTCAATACTGGTGCAGACGTCAGTCGGCCTTCAGCTCCTGAAAGCTTTCCTCGCACTTTGCATTCCATTCAAACTTCGACTCCTTCTTCAACAATCTTGTCATCGGAGCGGCTATCGCGGAGAACCTTTCCACGAAGCGTCTGTAATATCCTGCCAATCCGAGGAAACTTCGTACTTCAGTCACGGTCGTTGGCCTTGGCCATTTCTCTACGGCTTCAATCTTAGCTGGATCCACTTCTATTCCCTCACCATACACTATATGCCCAAGGAACGCCACTTTAATGAGCCAAAACTCGCACTTGCTGAACTTGGCGTATAGGGAATGCTCCCTTAGTGTCTGCAGAACAGTCCTCAGGTGTCCTCGTGGTCTTCAGAATTCTTCGAGTACACCAGGATATCGTCGATGAAGACTATCACGAATCGATCTAAGAATTCCTTGAACACTCTGTTCATCATATCCATGAATGCAGCTGGGGCATTTGTCAGCCCAAATGGCATGACGGTGAACTCGTAATGCCCATATCTTGTCCTAAAGGCAGTCTTCGGGACATCCTCCTTCTTGATCCTTAGCTGGTGGTAACCCGTCCTCAGGTCTATCTTGGAGAACACGCACGCTCCTTCCAGCTGATCAAACAGGTCATCTATCCTCGGCAGGGGATACTTGTTCTTGACCGTCACTTGGTTCAGCTGTCGATAGTCTATACACAGCCTTAGTGATCCGTCCTTTTTCTTAACGAACAGCACCGGAGCTCCCCATGGCGAAGCACTGGGGCGGATAAATCCTTTATCCAGTAGCTCTTGCATCTGCACCTTCAGCTCTTTCAATTCAGATAGTGCCATCCTATACGGTGCTTTTGAGATTGGCTCAGTTCCAGGTGCCAACTCAATCACGAATTCTACTTCACGCTCTGGTGGCAAGCCAGGCAATTCTTGAGGAAACACATCGGAGTATTCCCTTACTATAGGCACCTCCTCCAACTTCACCTCTTGAGCCGACGAATCTATTACAGATGCCAAGAATCCTAGGCAACCCTGATCCATCAGCTTGGTTGCTTCTAGTGCAGAAATCCAAGGAATTGAGGTTCCACCTCGATTTCCTTTAAACTCATACTCAGGCCCATCTACTGGGTTCAGCCTTATAGTACTCCTACTGCAGTCAATAACTGCTCCATGTCTAACCAACCAGTCCATGCCAACAATCAAGTCAAAATCATACATGGGCAGGACAGCTAAGTCAATCTTCTCGACTCTATTTCCCAGAGCTATCTCACACCCCTTACACCCTAACATAACGATTACTTTATCTTTCAACGGGGTGGCCACATGCAATACAACATCCAATGGTCTAGTCTCTATTCCAGCCAACGCAGCAAAACGTGCAGATATGAACGAATGGGATGCACCAGGATCAAACAAGGCATAGGCGGTATGACCACAGAGAGAAATGGTACCTGTGATCACCCCTGGCGCATTCTCAGCCTCCTTGCGCGCCACAGCATATACTCGTCCCTGAGCAGGCGGACGGTTCAGAATCCCTAGAGGTACATTCGCCATTGGTGGCTGCGGCTGCGGTTGGAACTGGGGTCTTGGACCATTCCTCGGGCAGTTCCTTTGGATGTGCCCCATCTGACCACACTTGAAGCATCCTCCCGTCTTCTTCGGGCAGGGGTTGTTCCCATGTCTCCTGCCACAGTCACGGCAGTTCTGATTTCCAGCAGACGGTGGCTTTCCCAAGGTCCTCCTTGCAGGTGGAACGAACCTGCGGTTGTCCTTCATCGGCCTCTTGCCGAAATCTCTGAAGTTCCTACTTGGCGTGAACCGCGATCCAGATGCGGCAGCCTTCTCTTGCAGATCTCGCTCTATAGCCAGGGCTCGTTCATAAATCTCGTTATAATCTCTCAGCCCAGTGGCGATTATCATACTTTTTAGCTCAGGCCTCAGTCCTTCCCTGAACCTTCTGGCCTTGTCCCACGGATCCTCTATCAGCCTTCGAGCAAACTTGGACAGTCTGGCAAACTCGCCTTCATACTGGTCTACTGTCATGGACCCTTGGTGAAGTCTAATGAACTCCTCCATCTTCCTCTCCTAGGCTGCCTCGGAGAAGTATTTCCCATTGAACGCTGCGCAGAATGCAGCCCAGTTCGGCCTCATGCCATCAGGAAAGACTCGTCCTCTGGTGGCCTTCCACCAATCATCTGCGGTGCTCTGGAGCTGATAGGTCGCCAGTGAGACCTTCTCTTCATCCGTGCATCCAAGCACTGTGAATGCTTTCTCCAGCTGCTCGATCCATAAGGCAGCTACTTCAGGTCCTCCAGTGCCGTCAAACTTCGAGGGTTGCAGCTTCAGAAACTGCTCTACTATATGATGGGTCTGACGTCCTCCATTTCCGTGCCCATTGCCCCCATGGGCTCCATTTGCAGCGGCCAAGGCGGCCTCAGCTGCTTGGGCAACAGTGGCAGCTCTCCAGCAGCTTGCCTACCCATCAAATTGCTGACTTCGGTTAATACCCTCATCATCTCTTCAATTCTCGGGTCTCCTTCAGGTGCAGGAGCCCTTAAGCTCGACGCTCCAGCACTGAGTCTTCTGCCCCTATTGCTCATCCTTTAGTCTCCTCCTCACCTATACCCAATAAAATTCCATTCAGGAATTTGAAACCCTAAGACTATCAATCAAGCTTTCGCCTACTGTCGCGTCTACTGACATGAATATGCATGAAAAGTTCGCTGCAGCTTTTAAATGCAATTGGACTAGGAAGACACCTAGACTCACCCTGACAATGCACAACCTAGGCTACTCTGTTTGCCACCTCAACTAGAAGCCTGTCAGGAGCCGCTCCTTGATCGGGTCTCTGCCCCGGCGACCACTCCCCGCCCTCCTCATTTCTTGGTGCGAACAGTTGTCCTAGGTCACCCACAGCCAGAGAGAATCCCACTCCACGTGTCCCATACCACGCTTCATTGCAGTTTTTAGACGTCCCGTCAGACCTGTCCCATACCAGGCTGACGGTTACCCAGCCCAATAAAATATGATGCATGCCCTTTTCAAATCCTCAAATCTTTATTTTAAATCAACTTCATTTTAAACCAGTTTTCCTTTTTGATGCAGAAATCGTGCAATGCATGATGGTCAAGCAGCGCGCAACAGCCGACTAGGCATACAACCACAAGCAGTATCTAGCAATCTAACCACTCTGCAATCAGAAATTCAAGCACCCTACTCATGGGGCTATGCTTTAGAACCTTACCTCAGGTCCTGACGCATCTGCAGATTAGTTCAGAACACCATAGTCTATATTCGTACTAGACTAGTTATCTAATTCTGCAAGCACATGCGCCAATCAGTTCATGCATT
Organism: Psidium friedrichsthalianum; assembly: GCA_019149425.1. NCBI lineage: Eukaryota > Viridiplantae > Streptophyta > Magnoliopsida > Myrtales > Myrtaceae > Psidium > Psidium friedrichsthalianum. Next base: position 509 of record JAGVVM010000307.1, on the reverse strand, counting down.
CTACCCTTTCCTAATCCTTAGGTTTAGGGTCTGTCTATCTAACTACCCAAAATCAACAGCCTTATCACTCCAAATCCTCGAACGGTCTCGTATCGAGCTGACCTTGCTCTGATACCACTCGAACGGGGATGTCACGCCCCGAACCCCAATCGAGCTCGCGACATCCCTGCTCATATCGTAACGAACCCTGCGTACGCCTGGCCTACGAGTAGCGACGGCCCAGGATGTACATCGCGGCCAAGCTACGCTAGCGCACAATGGCAACTATCTGAAACCTGCGGAAGCGTGCCTTCTATACATGCATACATACACAAGATAATAGGGTAGTATGAAAGACAAGAACACTTATACAAAAGGAAATACATACCATATTTATATACATAGAGCGTTAGTACAGACCCAAAAGAAAACCTCATCTATGGTCATGCTATCTGCGCTCTCAAAATCTAGACCAGTAACAGCGGGACTCAGTCCACCTCAAGCTCCTCCTCGGGATCCTCCTCGGGGTC
>JAGVVM010000305.1:0-27142 GCA_019149425.1 Psidium friedrichsthalianum | reverse complement strand
AAGGCAAGCAAGGTTGTCATTGTTGCTAGGGTCCTGATTGGAAAAAAACCCCCCCCCCCCCCCACCCACCATAAATCTGACGAAGAAAGAAAGAAAATAAAATAAAATAAAATGAAAAATTCTAAAATATTGAAAATTGTCCATGTAAGCACTAGTGGTGCCTAGTTGGATGGCCTAGCGCTAATTGGTTATCAATGTAAGCATATTAGCCAGGAAGACTATATTGGTAAATTGTCAAAAAATTTAGGACTAAATTGGAAAAATTAAAAAAGATATGCCTAAATTGATCAACGTACAATAGGTTTAAGATTCTTTGGATAATTATCCCGACTATGATATATGTAAAGAGACATCACATTTTACTTCTAGTAACTGCATTACAAAAAGTGATGCCGCATAATTGTAATTAACAAGGTATGATGAAAATGTTGAGGGCACATGTGTATTGTATTAGAAAAGACCACATTGAAGATTTATTGTGATGTGTAATAGTTAAAATTGTCTCATTTTGCCCATTACTCAATTGTTAAAGTTCTTGAGCGAAGTGGATCCAAACTAGATATATTGGTGGGCTTGAACTTGGAATTGTTGAGAAAAAACCCTAAATGATTTCGAAGTTGTCAAAACAACCCATATTATCTAATTTTGAGTTAATGCAATGAAATATTTTATTACATATTGTCTTTTATGCATTTAGAAGTCGAGGAATGGTTACATAGAAATTAATCTTATAAGTGAAACTCAGATGCTGTTTAAAGCTTAATGCCGTCGCATGAGTTCATGCTTTGAGGAAGTATTCTAGATACAACGATCAATTATCATGAAATATATTCAAGAAATTATATATGAAATATTATATTGCCACACAGCTAGCAAATCATGTTGGATTCGTTTTTTATGAATTATCAATCATGAAGATTATTGGGTATCCATCAAGGAAGTGATTGAGGAAGAAGATATTGATTACCAAATGAAGAATTCTATCTTTGGAAACTCAGATCATGATTGTAGGGCAATCTAATCTAATGGGATATTCTATTTTCAAATCTCAACAGGTATGAAATCTTTTGTATACAAGCTCGTCTAAACGGGAAGCTTGGAGAGTGATCCTCTGAAGACCTTGCAATGGCTAGTTCGAAAGTGGAGGAGTATAACAAGAAACTTTGAGCTGAAGAGTGTAAGAGAGTCCAAAATAAAAAATTCCAAAGCTCAAGAAAGCTTAAACATTCTCCATACATTCTTGATCCAAATTACATTATACTTAGAGGTTCTTATTCAAAGTGAATGAGTGTTAAACAGGAAGTCTACCGACTCAAGTATCATCACCAAGTTACCTTTGAACTTATTCTCTCAGTGGAATCCAATCGATTAGCTATCAGCGTGAAGAGTGGTTGTAGGCTTGAACAAAGCCGAATCACTATAAACTTTTATGTGCAAATTCTTTCCCTCAAACTCTCTTCATATTATACTTAATAATTGAATTGTGCACAAACAGACTTTGAGGTCATTTGAGATCTTGTTTTTATCAAACTCTGAACTAAAACTCCAAGCATTGTTTGTTTCTAATTCTGCTCTATTTTTGAAATAAGTTTTAAAATTACTTATTCACCCCCTCTATGTGATAACACTAGCCCAATAGGGCTCCTTCTTGATGATCTCCCCGCAATGAATGTATCGAGCACATTCCAACGAATGATATCCGAGCCAATAGTTGATTGGTGACCAACTCCAAATATGAATTGGTGTTTGGTGAATATCTCAAGTAAAGAATATCGTGAGTAACGCGGTTTTTGGGCTACCGTTATGGTTTGGTCTAGCGGGAAGTCGCAACCATACATGATTTGGTTTGGAGAAAAGAGATAGGGATGAAGGTGGACAATGGATATTAAAATTAAGTTATGTTGATGCAAAATGATACATGAAATAAGAGGAGTAGACCTAACATCGGGCTAAACATGAGGAGTGGATTTAAATTTGAGCTCATACATGAGAAGGAGGTTGTTGATGCACATATGAATTGTGTTAAAAAAATATCCCATTTGTGGCACGTTATTGTGAGCAATTTTTGCACACATCTCCAACATCTCTCATAATTGTGACAGTGTTGAGCGTATATTACTCCTATCTTGGCAGAGGAAGTAAGTGATAGTTCAATTTCCCAGCTTCAAAGGAATTGATACCTCTCTAGCGATCAGGCCATATTCAAAGAGGAACGTCTCCAATCTTACCATATACAAAACACACCCACACTTGGCCAATAAATGCTGTGGCCTAACCACAACTCAATTTTGATGAACTGTCACGCTCGGACCGTCGGACTGTGCAACATCCTTAACCTGCAATTCCCTCATCGCCTTGGCCAATACTAGCGACGGCCCAGGATTCGTCGCGGCCAAACGATGGCTATTCAATGGCGCGACAGCGAAAAACGTACAAACCCATGCATAACACACATGCCGGGATAGAGAGATGAGAAGATTTAATTTAAATATAACAGTAAGAGTTTCATACAACCACGGCAGGAAGATTATCATCTGAACCTCAACACCTGAGTTGGCCACTAACAAAAGGGAATAGACCAACCCCCAAAAAGTCACAGTCTCATATAGCGCATCATCAGGATACTCGTCCTCTAGCAAGAACTACTCTCCGGATCAAAACTCCTCGGATATCAGAGAATATCAGGTTTATGATCAAGGATAGAATGGCGCATCAGCCAAAAATATGTGAGTCGAAAGTCAGCAAGTACATGCCTAGACTCAATTAGAACGAAGCATATACCTCAGGCCATGAAATTAAATCATCACATATATGTACGACTTCAGATAAAACAGATGCAAATGCAGATACTCATTGGTTCTCTTTGGGTCCCGATGGCCATTAGCTCTTCGAACAGAACCCACCGGTGGCTCAATAGCACTTCTGGTCCCGGCCACGTCATGGACGTCTCAGGCCTGTGCCTAAACCCGTGTCTAATCACACCGAAGTTGGCACTTTGTCTCTCCAGTTACCCCGGGCCGAGCCCGTTCAGGCGCAAGTGCAAGATCGTGGCTCAATTAGTACTGCGATCGGCACCTCCTTATTCCGCATTTCCCGTGGCCCCCTAGACACTGCCGGGCAGTCCGGCACGGTTCTTACGCACACGCCAACACGTACATGTCTCATGCCAGTATGAGATCAATGATGAACATCACAGAATTCTCAATTGGCTCACATCGTAAACACTCAAGCAAGTCAACTTTGCACATGCCGTTTCCCAAGATTGTTTACTAGAGCACACGATTCCACTCAAAATAAATCAGATATAATAAATCAGGCATTTCACATTACAAAAACTCGCATTCCAGGACCCGGTTTCCATTCTAAGTCACCTAGGTTCAAGGCAAGCAATCTAGCACACAGGGCAATTTCTAGAGTCCACAAAAATTAACTACATTGCTCTTATGGCTAGTAGCAATTTATCGATACTCTACGTTCAAGGAATTCAATATTTTTCGTCATAAAATTTTTCCCTACTAGTCCTAGCATACCCGACATTCTAAGTCAAGTCTAGAAATGTGCTCACCAAAAAATCCGAGTTTGAGCTCGGCGCCACGGACAGCGATGATCGAGCTTCGAGCAAGGTAACTTTCAGCTGAGAGGGTGAGGAACTAGCTACAAACAAACACGGGCAAAACAGGGTCAACTTTGATTCAAATTGGAAATTTCTAGGAGGTTTTTGAGCCGATCCGCTTCCAGAATATCGAAGTTTGAAAGTCTTACGAGTACACAGGCGAAAACGGAGCTCGATTCGGACACTGGACGACCCCGAACGAGTCGATTTTTCCTCCGGGTGCGCGTGTAGGGACGTGAGAACCGAGAAGAAGCAGAAGAAAATCCACGCAGCTGAAAAACAAAAAATCCCAGTAGCTGAGAGTCAAAAGAGGCTTCAAGCAGCCTGAAGGAAGAAAGGAAGTTGCAGCAGTAAGATCTTTCAGTTTTCAGCAAATGAATTGAAGAGGAAGAATGCAGTGCAACAGTAGCAGCAGAAGCTGCAGCAGCAGTTAGGCCGAGAGATATGAAGCATCGCAGCAACCAAATTAGCCGAGAGAGAGTGTGAATGAAGGAGAAAGAAGAAGATTGCAGCTGCAACTTCAGCCGAGAAAAAGGAGCAAGAAAAAGCAGCGAGCAGCCGAGAGAGATGGGGCAGCAACGGCAGGTTCCAGTAGTAGAAATTTTTAGCAAAGACCAACTGAAAAATAGACGAAGAAGAAATGAGAAGGGGAGGCCAGCTGTAGTTTCCTCAAAACGTGAACAGTGGGGTGTTAGTGGCTTCCAAATGATGAGAGTTTGACTTGCATGGGAAAGTATTCTTTAGTGATTAATGGAGGGCCAACGTGGGAAAGCTGCATGAGATAGAGAGGGAATGAGTGGGGCAGGATATTTTCTCTCCTGCTGAGGGGAAATGAAAGAGGAAAATGGCAAGGCACGTGAAGTTATAATGGAGAGAGCAACCGAAAATTAAAAGGGGGAAAATGGGTCCACAAGCCTTGACTTTTCTTGTCCTCACATACTCAAATTGGAGGGACGTCACATGAACCCTTTGCTCGGAGTTTGACATAACTCCGAACTATTGCAGAGATATAATGTCAGGTCAGATTTTGAATGCGAGAGAGAGAGAGAGGGGCAGTGGTCGGAGGAAACTTCGAGGATCTCCGGAGACAGGGTGATCTCTGAGCGAAACGACTGTGTCCCGTGGCCTTTGAAAAGAAAATGGACCTCAGAGACGGTAAAAAGCTAAGAGAACCACAGCACACATCCAGATGGCCATGAAGTGATCAGAGCAAAGCATAACGAACCTGGTCAGATTCAAGGGGAAGGTGAAAGGAGAATATATGTGTATCCTGGTGTAGATGTGAACATCAATCAACACCTTTATACTTCTGTCCTTTTGGGTCTCTCTCTCTCTCTCTCTCTCTCTCTCTCTCTCTCTCTCAAAACGAGGGTGTTTTTTTTTTTCAAAAATGGGTTTAAAATTTTAAGTTTTTACAAATTTGGATTTCCATAAAAAAAAATTTACGAAAATGGGGCTGTTCGGCACGTTAGGAGCCGAACTCCTGTTCGACCTAAAATGCCGAACAAGGGGGGGCCCCCCCGGCCCACCACAGGGGGAGCTTCCCCACCCCCCCACCCCCTCCCCTCCCTTCCCTTTCTTTCCAGCGAACTAGACCCCCCCCCCTCTTTCTTTTTTAGAAAACTAGAGGGGGCTCCCCCACCTCTTCTTCTCCAGTTTTGGCAAGTGCCAAATTGGAGAAGACCCCTACCGATTTTTTCACCGCCCCTTCCTCTTTTTCCACGGCCCCCCTCTGCTCCTTCTTTTCCACACGTTATGTCTGCCCTTTTCACGCGGCAGAGATTCGTCTCTACAATGAGAAAATTTTTTATATAAGAATCACTTAAAGAGCGAGATCTGAAAACGCTCTGAAGAAAGAGAAACAGAGAACGTATCGAGAGAAAACAGAGAAAAGCGAGTGAGAAAATTTTAGAGGTCGTTCGTCATTTTCGGCGTGTTCGTATTCACGGTTACTAATTCCGCCAATATTTCGTCACCATCGATCTAGGTAATATTTCACTTATAATCTGTTTCGTTTTGCCATTTGCGTTTTTTCGTTTCGTTGGATGTAATATTAATTTTTGTAGACGGCAGAGAAGTTAGAAGAGTCGAAGTATCATTTTCTTCAATCTCGACACACACGTGCTTTTGAGTTAAGGTAATGCCTATACCCTTGTTAGAACATGCTATTTTATTATATGCAATAACGAATAAATTTGTGCTACATATATGTCTATTTTGCGCTACATATATGTCTATTTTGCACTAAGAAATAGCTTAATTTTACTCTACTCATATCTCTATTTTGCATGTCGATACATGTCTCACGAAATATTTTGTGCGTATTAAACCTATATTTCATCATGAAATTTAAAATTTTGGAGGGTTAATTAGATATGATTTTCAAAATATTGAAATAATGACCAAATCTACAGGAATAACGAATAAATTTGTGGAAGTTAGTAGTGCTGAGCTCAAACCATGCGCGCCCTACTAATGCAGAGTTATTCCCAGTCCATTTGCTGTCGTTCTTAAGAGTTTCATGAAAGAAAGAAAGGAGAGGATGGTTTCTTTTGTCCAACAGGACGAACCGAACGTGACGACTGTCTTTGCTGCCACGGCGAGGATAGAGAATCTGCATTCATGGGAGCAACTCCGGCGAAAGATATGGTACGCAAACTCTGGCCGTCTCTCTTCTTTCTTCTTTCTCCTCGGTTGGCCAAGCTCCAACCATTCCTTTTTTTTTAATTCCTTGATCGCTGTTTTTCACAAAGATCGTGATTTTGTCTTCCATTCTATTAGAATTAGCTTGATCGTTTTAAAGACTGCACATTTTAAATGCCAAAAAATCCAAATAAGGTTCAAAGTCTACGCTGGTTTTAAATTCTTGCAGGCGACTGTTTGCCTACACTGTGGGGACCGTGGCTTTGAAGAAACTTTGATCTATTGTGATGGCTGCAAGAAATATGCCGTTCATCGGTAAGATCGCCCTCGCACCCTTGCGCTCGTGTGCATGATGCAAGTGAATGCTCACCGTTAGAAATCTTGACTGTCGGCCTTTTTTCTCATTTTTTTTCAGCTATTGCCTAGAAATAGTAATTTTCCATGGCGACGTTCTTTGGTTTTGCGAGGATTGTCAACCCGAGATTGGAAAGGCCGATACGAATGGGGAAGGTTGTACTCCCATGGGGAGGAAGAAGAAGAGGAGGACTAAGAACCGGAAGTGGACGAGAGTGAAGAATGGAAGAAAGAAGAAAATGGTCAAGGATGAGGAAAGAGAGACATCCAACTGTTTCAAAATTTAAACTATTAGATGAAGGTGTCGTTTAATATTTAATTACTCCAACAGCATGAATAGTATTTGTTGCAAAAATTAACATCAAAGAGGTTCAAAGCTAAAACAAAAAAATTCGATTTGTGTCTCTTGGATAAAATGATAAAGACATATTTTCAATTGGATTCAATATGATGGACGGTCAGTGGAAATCGTACTAAACATAGAGCTTAATTCTATTGAGGATATAAAGATATCAGTGAAAGCTCGATAATTTGTCATTTTCGAAGGAATAAGGTGTTATTGTCCATGGAGTTGCCATCCATACACCGGAATAAAGAACTCGCAACTAAAGCAAGCAAGTATAGCCATGGGCCCCTTTGTAATTTAATTGAAGATTGCTAATCTCTCCTCCCCCCTACCACCCCCTCTGTGCACCTTCCTTGTTCGGCGCTACTACCACCGAACAAGGGCTTGTTCGGCCCTCCCCCTGCCGAACAAGCCCATTTCGCATTTTACGCACCGGAAAACCCAAATCGATAAAAAGGTAAATTTTTAACCCATTTCGTAAAAAGCCCTCACAACGACATGTCTTCTTCGGTCTATTTTTCTTGGTGCCAAAAGTACAAAAATCAGCATAGAGCCACTTGTGGATTGTGTTATAGTTTCTATGCCATGCGAATATTGATCTTAGTCTTGGTTATTCTGATGCATTTATAAAGCCAGCATTGCTATAGATTATAAGAAAAGTTAAGCATGGATTTGAACCTAGCTACCATCTCAGGCAGAGTTAAAGATAGATTCATAGGCTTAACTGTGCTGTAGAATATTTTGTACTAGTCTATAAAGCCAGTTACCACGTCTCAATTTCAGGAACTTAAATATAAATCAGAACCTCTAAAGAAGGAAGCTCTTGATGCAAATTGATGCAAACAAGCAGCATTACACGCCTTGTGCTCCATTAGAAGTTCTAACGAAGTTTGTGATGCTTTTGTCATCACGAGAAAAGCTGAAAAGGAGGGTATAAGGCCAAAAGCATATAAGCCGACGTCGTAGCTCCCGTGCCCACAAGAAATATTCTCCGAGGAGTCATCTGCCCAAGAGCTGAGGCTACGTTCAAGCTCGATGTGCAGTTGACTGAGCTTTTGAGCACTTGCCGGTGATTATTCCATAAGCTTCTAAAGTAGCAACTCCAGCTCATATGTAAACATGGTAGGAGAGTTGGTTGCTTAGCCACCATGCCCAGCACACTGAGGGAAATCGAAGTTTGGAAGCTCGTTCGAATGCTTTCGAGGACAAACCAGGCCATTGCGCTCATCAAGTGTCCCCTAGAGTTCTCCTGAACACTTCAATGGGGATTTTGAAAATGGTAAAAAAAAAGAAGAAAAGAAAATACAAGTGAAGTTCCTACTGAAGTGTTTGGGGAACTCCTGTGCCGCGTGATCGATACCTTCAGAATAATGCCAGTTTTCAAGTGCTTAAGTATGTATTAGCTTTGTGTAAGAAGGTTTGCTTTGTTTTGCCGTTCTTGCCCATTGGAACACTCACAAATTGCACCCATGGTAAACGATTTTTTATTTCTTGATACTTAATAATTCATTTGGCTTGAGAATGAAGAGAAAGATTCTGTTGAAAATTTAGATGGGCACACGGTATATTTTGGTGTAGATGGACAAGCGACAAGGTGCAAAAGCTTAAGCATAGAGAGAATGGGATACGGAAAGATAGTTTCATTAATTTAGCAAAATGGTATTACATAGTTGTAGTTGTTGGAGGAGATGTTGGCATGAGGAAGGAGTACAAGGATGTGGAGATTATTATAATTCCCCCCGCCCTTCCCTAGTACAAATGAGAGAGGGTCTTACCTATTTATTCTAGTTCTAAGTCGGTGGAGGAAGTCTCCATACTTTTCTAAATATTTCATAAACTAATTATTACATTGCAAGCTGATTTTTTATTAGAAAATTCTAGAGTGGCGGGTGGGTGAGAAATCTGGAACCTCTCCGCGTAGTTCTAGGTTTCTCTAGTTAGGACTAGAGACTTCTTGAAAAATGGATCACTAATTTCCAACATATACATTGCATAACCAGCTTCTTTCCATATGGATTGTGACCCAAGAAAACTAGTTGTTAGGTTCCTTACTCGACACACAAATTATAAAGATCAGTCCCTCCTGTCCAAGTTGGATGGTACTGTGCCACCAGGCTCACCTTATACCCATTTCCATGATAAATGCACCATAACTAATCGATATCCCTCCATACACTGTGGCTCCTGAATTGTATGACCAGAGTATCTTGCCCGTCCTGGCGTCCATCGCATACACGGGCCCCTCTGGAGCCACGGAACCGGCAAACACAACCCCGTTTGCCACAGAAACTGGCGCGGGGGTGATTTCGTTGCTCGGGTTAGCTGTGGACCATAGTATTTCTCCGGAACGTGCGTCCAGGCGACCCATGCGCCTGATGTCGTTGTTAGGGTCGATGGAACAAGGGTGAAGTTCTCTCGATAGCCATTGGCGATGTTAGTGTAGACCCTTTCGCCATCCGTGGCTGCGCCCCATGTGCCTCCCCCTTCTGCGCTACCAGGTCCCGCCAGCTTTCATGTCCACAAGAAATTATATCTTAGTTTGTTTGTTAAATTTGTTTCAGTTCATTCATTCGTAGCGATAAGTAATTTATTATCTCAATTGCTAAATAGAGAAGAATGAAAAACATAACACTTACTCTAAACCATACTATTTCCCCAGAGTCACGATCCAGAGCCCAAGCAAACCACTCTTTTGTACCGCGACCGCAATGTCACGCTTAGTTCCGTTCGGAGAAATCGTGATTAGCATCGGAGCCTCTCCGAAAATCGGCATCCACGTTAGGCCCAGTTGGACAATCAGGATTGTTGGGCACCAAACAAACTGTGTACCACACATCGTATCCTCCTAACTGCCGTGCCCACCTAATACTTCCAGACTCAATCTCGAACGCCATGATCGAGTTGAAGTTCACATCAGACCCGATGCATTGGTTGGGCTCGGTCGGCGGCGTTGTCTGATTGTTTTGCCTCTCTTGGCATTCTTGCACCTCGGGTGGGGCCGTGTAGAGGTTGCCCGTAGCTGCATAAGCGAGCCTCCTCTCGGGGTCTATCGCGGGGCTACTCCCCCATATGGCGGCTCCAGCGTAGCCGCCGGGTTCACCACCGTTATCGGGGAGTGTGTAGGTTTGCCATGATAGATCCGGATAGAATGTCTATCTTAACCAAACTGCCTCGAAAGGTGCAACATTGCTCAGCAGGTAAGGTCTCTTCTAGCGAGGATACTCCAACGTAAAATGCCCTGAGAGAGAGAGAGAGAGAGAGAGTCAAATGGAAGGAGAGTATACACTGTTTACAGCGTAGACCCATTCCGATAAATTAAGCAAATTGTTAATAAAAAAAAGTGCGATCCAAGTTGGACTTCTCACTAACAATTGACAATACATCTGTTCCGTTATTTTGAGTCAAATTAATTTAAAAACTCTAGATACCATCCAATATCGAATGAAAATAAGAAGCATTAGACTAACCCCAAATAAGCGGTTCCGGATGTTGTGATGACAGCCAGAGGATTCGGATCGAGTCGGGTTAACCAAACTAGCACCCCATTTGATCGGGTCACGGCGATCACGACCGCCGGTCCATAGATAGGGACAATCAGGAGCTTCCCAGCGATTGTTGGAGATGACCTCGACACCGTCACGTTTGACACCGTCACGTTCACCACCATCCCGGTGCCTTTGAGCCCCGTCAGCTCGCTCAGGTTTTGCTTCCATATCAGGCCACCGTCGATCGCATTCACGGCGTACAAGTAACCATTCCACGAGGGAAATACACCACTGCGTTGGCCACCACCGGTGTGGCCGATATGTCCTTTCCAGCGTAGAACTTCCATCTCAGCCGTAGGTTTCCCACAGTGGAGGGGCTGATCAGCTTCTCCTCCCTGGCGCTTCTCGTGTTGCATAGGTCGCTTCCATGATTTAGCCACTACATGGTGCATTCAACTCAAAACTCAACAGAACTATAGTAATGGAGCTATGTACACGCAACCATTCATATGATTAGGATGCGCTCGCGAGGCCATCTGAATTTGCTCCAACGTGTATTATATCTTGTATGATCTAGTAATGGAGCTATGTGCTCTATATATGAACGATGAAGGAATTTATGTGTTGGAGCTGTGGCTTACCTCTGCAACAGCAACGTCTAGTAAACAACAGCGACGACGACGAAGATGTTGAAGAAGCCGTGACTAATTCTCTGGATACAGAGGTGATGAGCCATCGATGTATATGGAGATCAAAGCACACTTAAGTCCTTTTCTTTTAGTTGGGTGTGTTTAGGGCAAATCCTGCAATGATTTGTGCTATAAATACATGCACGACGGCAGTAGAATTACCAAAAAAATTCTAAACCTATTGTAATTGTGCTAATTTAGTCATAATTTCTTTTCATTGCCAATTAAGTTTTCACATTTTGCATTTGTGCCAATTCAGTCCATCAGAGTAATTTTGGTAGAGAATTACTGACATAGATGTTGACTGTCTTACATGGCATGGCCAATCCTAACATGGATAGTTTTTAATAGTATTTTTATTTATTTTTCTTTTATTTTTAACTTTTCATTTTCTTTTGTTTTTTTCTTCTTCCCTTCTTCTTCCTCTAGCTAGTTGCCGAGGTCTCGTTTGGTGATGGCCAAAGGTGAGGGTCGATGAGGGCGAGTCTCGTCGAGCGACTTGTTGAGCGTCTGCGAGGTTTAAAATGGTATTATAAATTTTCCATATCAACATTAGCCACACCACGTAGGTCGATTGCTATTCATGTCAGCGATTTTTAGTCAAAATTGACTAGATAGACTGAATTGATATAAATGCAAAAAGTTTAGTACTCAATTAATAAAAGAAAAAAAGAGATTGAATTGACACAATTATAAAAATTTATAAATTTTTTGGTTATTTTTCTCCCGTCATGCCCTCTTGGTTTGGGACGAAAGAACCGCTTGGTGACTTTCGGCTTGGGATAAGTAATTCATTTTGCTATCAACGGATAGAGTGAGAATTAAGTTTTATTTTAGTTGGTGGCGTGTCTACGCATACAACATTAATTTAGCTAAAAGGAAAAACATAAAACAAAGCGAAAGCCCAATTCCAACAGTTGAACTTCTCAGCGATGGCGTCATTTAGGACATCATCAAAGAATAGATTGAGAATTAAGTTTCATTTTAATTGGTGGCGTGACGTGTATACAACATTTAATTAGCTAAAAGGGTGCCATATAAAGCCCAATTCCAACACCCAAACATCTCAATAATGTTGACATTTAGGACACGATCAATTCCTGGATTTCAGCTGGATCAATTTAATGAATTAAAATTGTTGTAGCTTCAGCCGGAGAGCTTTGCTTCTTTGGGCAACTGTAAAAGTAACGACATATTGTAAGCCAGAAATTATTAAATGAATGACTCAACAATAATTTCTAACTTATTTATTATTTATTTGTTATGGCCTAGATAATTTGTTAATCTCACCGTTGATTAAAGACAGACACATAATCATTCTCTTCGGCTAGACTAGTGTGGTGGGATCACGATGTTCACAAATGACACTAATATCGTTAAAAGACGTTATGAATCTGAGCATCAAGAAAACATTAAGGGAATGGGAAAATTGCAAAAGCCATCTTACGGGAACATCCATGAATAAAAAAAGTCATCATCACTTCCACAAAAAATTCAATTTCTCCTCCAAACTCAGAAGACACAATCCCTGCACCGATGTCTTCCCTCTCCCTCTCTCTTTTTCCACCCTCGCCGAACCTAATGCTTACATTGCTGTCGCACGTGAAAGAGTGACTAATAAACATTGCATTTGTGCGAGCCTTGTGCTTGACATCAACCAAGATGGGTTCGATCGCAGGGTCCATGCGTGCACGACGAGCTATGCTATGTAAGCTTTGTGACAAAGCTTGCAAGTCTTCCGCGGAGGCAGCCATGGGAGAAATAGGCCCCAATATGGTCCAAATCGGGTTGCCTGACCTCGATCTAGACCACATTTGATGTTGAACTATGTCTCGATTTAGAAGAAAAGAGAGTGGAGGATAAAAATCTTTTGGTGGAAAAGAGAAAAAAGAAGTTAAAGGAGCATCGATTGCTTCCACTTTCTTTGTCTTGGACTTGTTCTTGTTGTCGACACAAAATATAGAGAAAAGTTACATTGGATGCTCTTCCACTCTTTATCTTCTTTTCCACTTGCTCTTATTTTCTTTCTCTTGTATCTCCTTAGGCCAAAAGAGAGAGGAGAAAAGTGGAATTGGTGCTTTCCACTTTTCCCTTTTCTTGTCTTGCCATAAAACCACAAAAGAAGGAGAGAAGAAGTGGGCTTCAGAAGACACGAAAAAGAGAGGAAGTAGAGAGCGAAGAAGAGAGGAGGAAGACTCTCATTTGCGAAGCTCTCTTTGATAGCACACAGTGACTTGTACTTCGTGAGTTTTGTATGTTTATTATATCCGATTATAAGTTGTTTTACTTGTAAACACTTCGAGTTTCGGGTATAATCTAGATACGGGAAACACGAGTGTATTGAACGATTTGTAATTCCGATTCTCCGATTATAGCGGATTATTTTGCTGGCTCTCCCCGTAGATGTAGGTACCGATATTTAGACCGAACCACATAAACTATGGTGTTCTTTTATCGTTTTTCGTTATATTTTCTGAGCTTCCGCATTGACTTAGTTGCAAGATCATGTCATTCCGCGCGCGCGTCTCGATCTAGATAAATTGTAACATTTGAGGTGGCAACCATTATCAGCCTCGGATTGAGAGTGCATCAATATGGTCCAAATCGGGTCGCCTGACCTCGATCTAGGCCATATTTGAGGTGGCAACCATCATCAGCCTCGGATTGAGAGTGCAGGGGGCTAGGCTAATGGTGGCGGTTGGCTGGTGATAGGGTAGGAGAGAGAAGTCTACGTTAGGGTTTGCGAGTTCTTTTTTTTTTTCTGTTTTTTTAAGGTAGTTTGGAAATAGTTTTAAGGATGTAAATAGATATGAAAGGGTCAAATCAGATGCACATTACACATTTTAAAATGGAGATGGTATTTAATATGTGAGGATGAAATTTGGGAAAATTTGTCAAAAAGTCTCAAATCTACTACACTTTTGTGAATTCAATCCTAAAACTTTTAATTTTACCAAATTAGCCCTAAATCTTTTGTATTTGTGCCAATTTAGTCCTAAAATTTTTTTTAGTGCTAAAGCTTTTGGATTTGCCAATTCAATCCATTCGACCAACTTTATTTTGCTAGTGCTGACGTGAAAGTTTACTAACAATATTTTATATTTTTCAAATTATGTATTTTGTCTTTTCTTTTCTTTTTTTCCCTATTTTCTTCCTCTAGCCAATTGTCGCCGGCACTGGGTAAGGTTGGCTCACCCTAGCCATGGGGAGGCGGGGCCTCAACCTGCAACGGCAAGGCTCACCTTGGTGAGGGTGAGGTCAGCCTCACTTAGCCATGGTGAGGTCCGACCTTGCCTAGGTCAGATCTAGGTAAAGAGTTCTTTGCTTTGTTAAGTTTGAGTCATCTAGAGCACTTGTGTATCTTCAACATCAAAATTCAATCTCTCATAAGCTAATAAACGTTTTCCTAAGATGAAATGTGGTCAAGAAAACCCTAACCATGCAAAGCTGGCTTAGACGTCTCGCCTCGTTCTTGTTGTCACATTATTCGATGTGTGATTCTCTATTTATCTCCATGAAAGTAAGGCATCAATGTGGCAGCTTTATTCAGCAATTAAAACTTGCCTAAGTTGGGGATCTTGCCTTTCATAACGGTTTGACCTAAAAATTAGCGCAATTTGGAAATTAGACGGAGATATTTTATTGTCCTAAGAAAAATTGTCTCGTGAAGTACTTTGTATGGAAAAAAGTTCGAATTGAGAGCTGAAAAAAAGCCAACAGAACAATGAAAAAAGTAGCTCTAAATAAACCTCTCCCATGTACTTTACAGGTTTGTGCATCTATTTTGGGTAACAACAGCTTGCATGTTTTTCCCCCCTTCCTCAAAGTTAGGATCTTGAGATTATGTGAATTTTCACATTTTCCATTACATGGATTGGGTATGCTAGTTACACAGACCAGAAGTTCAATGTCCTCAACCGTACTCACATATCTTTGTCAGTGGAGCTAAGAGGCCATTATGATGAATGAGGGGGATGCGTAGGGAAGATACAACTGATTTGTGGGGGGTGGTGTTAAGATGGTTTGTACTAAGATTTCTAGGTTAGAAGAATGTACCTTTAGGATCTTTGAAGGTGGGGTTAGCCTCTCATGTATAAAATGGTTGAGAGATGATACCGTTCTCTTGATGAAGTCATGACATGTCGAAATCAGTTATGTGCTGAAGTGGACTTTGCGTTCTCACTCGCTGTTCTGTTTGCTTAAGTTATGCTGGACATGGTACGATCTGATACGAGGATGCTATTGACCATATTGTTCTTGGGAGCAACATAAGAAGAAAGGTTGGCATGGCGTTTTTGGCTCGCCAGATGCCACACGGGCTAATTTTGCTATTGAAATCTATCAGCTTGTGACAATTTGGTATTAGTGCAAGGATCCCTCTAGTAGGTAGGCTAGCTGGAAGAAAACTTATTGTCCTCCTGATCCTATGAGGATGGAGATTAAATCGTGGGGGCAACCCCTGCCCGGACAAAGAGTGGCTCTCAACCAACTTTTAGGATGACAATGGGGGCATAAGACCTATGGTCCACTCGGTCCCATTAGGGTAGAAAATGAATCGCGGGATCGGCCATGCTCGAACAAAGCACGACTCTCGACTAGCATCTAGGATGCCAATTGGGGTATGGTAGGAATCAACTCCTCACAAAAACGGGACAACACTCCTGGATCAATTCAGCGAATCTCAATATCGTCTACTACCACATTTTCAATAAGGGGAGGAAGAGGGTGACTGTAGGAGTAGGTGAACAACCTTTGATTGAAAGAAGCTATCAGTGGATAGGAGTTGTTATGTTAGGTGGTCATCCTTCATTCATGTGAGTTCCCACAGCAGTGTTGATGGTACTAGAGTGATGCAGTAAAGCGACAAAACAATCCGCAACAAGGACATTGCAAAATTGAGTAAGGGAGGATGACATAGACCAGAAGTTTTGTGTCCCCAACCGTACTCACATAACCTTGTGAGTAGTGCTAGGTGGCCATCATGACAAGTGAGGGATACACAAGGGGAAGATATAACTAATTCGTGGGAGTGGCGTCAAGGTGGTTATATTAGGAGTTCTAGGTTAGAAAAAATATACCATTAGAAGCTCTCAAGACAGGGTGGCCTCCCATACAAACTGATCTGGAGCCGATGCTGCTCTCCTGATGAGGCCATGGTAGGCCGAAATTAGTTGTCGTGCCAAAATGTACTGTATGTTCTTCCTCCATGTTCTGTTTGCCAAAGCTATGCTGGGTGTGGTACACTCCGATACAAGAGCGCTATTTGCTGTACTACTCTTGGTAGCAACATGAGAAGAAAGGCTAGCCTAGCATTCTCTACTCACTAGGCGCTGCATGGGTTGATTCCGCAGTTGAAATTTTTTGGCTTGTGACACTAGCATATGAGTTCAAAAAGTTCCAAAAAAGATGGATATACAATTTGAATGAGAAAATTGTTCAAAAAAATGCTAAAATTTTTTACGACGGCCAATTTAGTTTTAAACTTTTCAATTTTCTCAATTTAGTCTTAAAATTTTTGATAACTCTCCAATATAGTAATCTTGGCCAATTTATGCTTGGAAATGCTTATGTGGTCAAATTTTGTGATTTTTTAAAATTTCTGCAATTTTCCTTTTTTTTTATTTTCTTTTTTCATTTTTTTTATTGTTTTCTTTGTTTGGATTTTCGACCGATGCCCTAGTGACCCTACCTACCTCATGACCCTTGCCTCCCCTAGATCTGGTGAGGGCCACGATGCCCTTGCCTAATCTTGGCGGGGGCTCTGGCTCTTCCCTATGGTAAGCAAGGGTTGCCAACTGTTGTTGGGGCCATAACAACCTCATCCAACGGGAATTTCATTAAAGAAAAGAAAGAGAAAAAAAATAGCAAATTCTAAAAAAAATTGCAAAATTTTCCACGTGAGCACTAATTGTGCCAAGTAGAATAGCTTATGTTGATTGGGTATCGATGTAAGCATATTAGTCAAGAGCATTACATTGGTAAAATTCAAAAGATTTATGACTAAATTGGCAAAAGTAAAAAGTAAATGATTGAATTGACTAATGTACAGTAGGTTTAGGATTCTTTGGACAATTATCCTCACTATGATATATGTGCAGAGACATCATGTGTTGCGTCTTGTAATTGCATTACAAAAAGTGATGCGGCATAATTATAATAAACAAGGCATGTTAAAAATATTGAGTGCATGTGTGAGTTGTATTAGAAGACATCCAATATCGAAGAATTATTGTTGTGTAGAATAGTTAATATTGTCTAATTGACCACCCATAATGCAAAGGCTTAAGTTTTTGAGCGAAGGTGGATCTTACAAATAAGTTGGTGGTCTCGAATTTGTGCTCTCTTTTGGTATCTCCACATGTGAAAGTATCAAGTTTTGTTGGACGTTTCCAACAAATTGTATCAAAGTGAATAGTTAATTGTTGATCAACTCCCAATGTCTATTGGTGTTTGGTAAATATCTTAAGAAAAAATCTCATGAATAACAAGGTTTCTGGGCTACCTTCATGGTTTAGTTTTGAGAGCAACTACAGCCTTCAGGGGTTTGATTCAGAGAAAGAGACTAGGGATGAGGGTGAACGTTGGATTTTCAAGGTTAGTCATGTTGATGTAAAATGATACATGAATTAAGAGGAGCATACCTAACACTAAGTTCACATGTGAGAAGCGAACCTAAAATTAAACTCACGCATGAGAAGAAGGCTTTTGAGCGCATATGTGAATTGTGTTAGAAAAAAATTATGTTTGTGGTGTTATTGTAAGCAATTTTGGGGGTATGTATACTACGAGTGCCATAACTTTTTTACGGCAGTCACTTAAGTGCCATAATTTTTTTTTTGCTCACTTGAATGTTATAACTTTAAAAAATCGACCAATTAAGTGCTACTGATTACGTGGAATTCGAAAAAGCTGACGTGGATGTCAGAAAAGCTAGTGGCACCAACGAAATGATTATTTTGAATATTTTACTATACCTGTGGATTTTTCATTTTTTATTTATTTTGTAGTTTTTCTTCCTCTTATTTTTTTTCTAGGATTTTTCTCCCTTGGCCGGCGCAAGGGCAGAGGGCTAGGAGGTCCGCGGGCCGTGACAGCCCTAGGCGATGCCCGTTATAGCCTTGACGACCGTGGGTGAGGGCGTGAAGGTCATCGCCATATTTTGGCAAGGCCCTTTCGGCTCCGCTGGTGATGGGCGAGGCAGCCCTCATAAGACCTCATACTACCTTTCACATGTTCGAGTTCCAAGCCTGAGACTGAGACGCTTGCTTGGATCGAGAATTACGGGAAGTCGACCGAAAGCTCAGGGTCTAGAAGAGTTCTCTCTCCCACTGCTCGTATTGACATAGCCAATGTGGAAAAACTCTACAAGAACCTAACAAAACCCTCACAACCCAACACCACAAATTAGAAATCACAAAGAACCTTCGCAAGCTAAGAAGAAGAAGAAGAAGAAGAGGAGGAGGGAGAAGAAGAAGCCATGGCTGATTTCTCCTTCCTTTCCCACACCGATGACCCCATGGTGGAAGACCTCATTTCCCAGAACAAGGACCTCTGTGTGCTTGAGAAAATCGCCTCCATCAATAGTTCCTCCTTCACCGCCAACGACTCCCTCTTACGCTTCCACCTCGAGTCTCGTTTCTGCAAATTCAAATCTTATGCTCTCTTCAAATCCAAACCACTCTTCTGAGCTCGAGCAATCATAAGACAGAGTTGACACTCAACAAAGACACTCAGCCAAAACCGGAAGTGAACTGGGGAAATGGGTACAATTTGTTAGCTTCCAATTCGTGGATTCATTCGCAGAGGATGCAATTTTCTCACCATTGAAGCGAAATCCAGAGTACGATTGAGTCTGTTCAGCATAGCGATCCCGACAATCTAGGGTGAGGCGGTCCTCCACCCCTGGGCTAGCTAATCATGGCCAGCGAGGGTCATCGATGACCTTGCCGGCCAAGGCATAAAAAAAAGTAAAAATAAAATAAAAATAAAAATATCAAAATATAAAAAAATTAGAAAAAATTCTAGAAAAAATTTTTAAAAAATCCACGTGTTGCTGAAAAAGAAATAAAAATTACTAAAAAGTCCACATAGGATGGTTTGCTGGAAGTGGCACTCAAGTGAATAATTTTCCTCTGATGTGGCACTCAAATGAGCAAAAAAAAAGTTATGTCACTCAAGTGAGCGCCGTACAAAAATTATAGCACTCGTAATGCACTTACCCCAGCAATTTTGGCATACTTCTCTCATAATTTTGTTAGGGGATTACTCCTATCTTAGTAGAGGAAGTAAGTGATAGCTAGTTCATTTCCCAAGCTTCAAACGGATTGATCCTATAAAATATACAAACGGGAGGACATGTCTCAAATCTTACCAATATATAGACACACCCACACTTGGCCAATAAATGGGTGGGCCTCAACACTCAAATTTAGATGCACCCTTTACTCGGAATTTGACTAACTCCGAACCATTTCAGAGATATAACGTCAGGTCACAGTTTAGAGAGAGAGACAGAGAGACAATCCAAGAATTTTCTGTGGTTCTACACCAAATGGCTCCTAAATGGCTCAATTAACTGCTTTATTGTACCGGCAAGAGCTGGTCTGTTTGTGAACGTTATAGATATAGTTCTGGCGAACGGCCCAATTGACTGCTTTATTGTACGGTAAGCCCTGCCTATCAATGCAATAACTTCAGAGCAAGCTATGTGGTTCTACACCAAATGGCTCCTAAAGCGAAGCAGCTACTAGGAAGAAAGTAATAGCCGCTTCCACCGTGCTGAAGAAGACAGGTCGATTTGAAGTTTCCACCGACCCCTCTCTCTCTCTCTCTCTCTCTCTCTCAAAACGGCGTGTCTTCTTCAGTTCTTATTTTTCTTTTTTTTTGGTAAGGAAAGTTCTTATTTTTCTTGGTTGCCAAAAGGTACAAAAATCAGCATAGAGGCACTTATGGATTGTGTTGTAATTTCTATGCGCTTTATAAAGCTTGCATTGCTACAGATTGCTAGAAAAGCTTGCATTGATTTAAACTTGGCTACCCTCATAAGCAGTGATCAAGACAGATTCATAGACTTAACACATCTCCAATTTTCAGGAGCTTTAAATATAAATCAGAACCTCTGAAGAAGGAAGTTCTTGATGCAAATTGATGCAAACAAGCAGCATTACAAGTTCTAACGAAGTTCCTGATGCTTTTGCTGTCACGAGAAAAGTTGAAAAAGAGGGTATAAGGCCAAAAGTAATAAGCCGACGTTCGCAGCTCTCGTGTCCACAAGAAATATTCTCCGCGGAGTCATCTGGCCAAGAGCCAAGGCTACGTTCAAGCTCTATATTTGGTTGATAAAGCTCGATGCGCAGGTGACTGAGCTTTCCGCACTTGCTGGTGAATATTCCGAAAGCTTCTGAAGTTGCAACTCCAGCCCATATACAAACAGGGTAGGAGAGTTGGTTGCTTTGCCCCCACCGGACCAAGCGCACAAAAGGAAATGAAGTTTCGGAGATTGCTCGAATGCTTTCAAGGTCAAACAAGGCCATTGCGCTCATCAAGTGTCCCCTGGAGTTCTCCTCAACACTTCCAATGGGATTTTGAAAAGGGTAAAAAGAAAATACAAGTGAAGTTCCTACTAAAGTGTTTGGGGAAACTCCTGGTGCCACATGATATATAGCTCGAGATAATGCCAGTCTCCAAGTGATTAAGTAAGCGGTAAGAAGGTTTGCTTTGTTTTGCCGTGCATGCCCTTTTTTGGAACGCTCACAAATTGCACCCGTGGTTAGCATTTCACTTCTGACAAACCATTTTTATTCTTGATACTTAATAATTCGTTTTGCCTTGACAATGAAGCGAATTATACATTGTATAACCAATTCGTTTCCATATGGATTGCGACCCAAGAAACCAGCTCTTAGGTTTCTTACTTACTCAACACACAAAGTATGAAGATCAGTCCCTCCGGTCCAAGTTGGATGGAACTGTGCCACTGAGCCACCTTATACCCATTCCCATGGTAAATGCACCCATAACTTATCGATATCCCTCCATACACCGTGGCTCCTGAATTGTATGACCAAATTATTTTGCCTGTTTTGGCGTCCATCGCATACACGGGCCCCTCTGGAGCCACCGAACCTGCAAACACAACCCCGTTCGCCACAGAAACCGGAGCGGGTGTGGTTTCGTTGCTCGGGTTAGCCGTGGACCATAGTATTTCTCCGGAACGTGCATCCAGAGCGATCCATGCACCTGCTGTCGTCGTTTGGGTCGAGGGAGCAAGGGTGAAGTTCTCTCGATTTCCATTGGCGATGTTAGTGTAGACCCTTTTGCCATCCGTGGACGCACCCCATATGCCTCCCCCTTCGGTGCTACCAGGTCCCGCCAGCTTTCATGCCCAGAAGAATCATATTTGGAAGAGTAATTAGTGAACTTCTTTGTCAAATTTGTTTCACTTCGTTCATTCGTAGCAATAAGTAATTTTTTTTTCTCTCAATTACTAAATAGAGAAATGAAAAACACGGTACTTACTCTAAACCATACTATTTCCCCAGAGTCACGATCCAAAGCCCAAGCAAAACCGCTCTTTTGAACCACAACTGCAATGTCGCGCTTAGTTCCATTCGTAGAAATCGTGATCAGCATCGGAGCCTCTCCAAAATCGGCATCTAAGTTAGGCCCAGTTGGACAATCAGGACTGTTGGGCACCAAACAAGCAAATTGCCACACGTCGTACCCTCCTAACTGCCGCGCCCACCTAATTCTTCCCGACTCGATCTCGAATGCCATGATCGAGTTGAAGTTCACATCAGGCCCGATGCATTGGTCGGGCTCAGTTGGCGGCATTGTCTGATTGTTTTGCCTCTCTTGGCATTCTTGCACCTCGGCGGGGCTGTGTAGAGGTTGCCTGTAGCTGCATAAGCGAGCCTCCTCTTGGGGTCTATCGCGGGGCTACTCCCCCATATGGCGGCTCCAGCATAGCCTCCGCGTTCACCGCCGTTATCAGGGAGTGTGTAGGTTTGCCATAGGATCGCTCCGGATAGAATGTTTAGCTTAACCAAACTGCCTCTAAAGGTGCAACATTGCTCAGCAGGTAAGGTCACTTCTGTCGAGGATACTCCAACGTAAAATGCCCTGAGAGAGAGAGAGAGAGAGAGAGAGAGAGAGAGAGAGAGATGGAGAGAGAAATGAGACTACCAGTCAAGAAACTACTAAATATTGAGATTGATGGATCCACTCGGCAGCATTTCTGATTTAATAGTCAACTACTAAAAGTCTTTATCATGACGTGCCAAAATGCAATAGGAGAGGATATGTTATTTAGAATGTAGGCTCATTCTAATAAATTAAAAAATATAAATAAAAAAAGTGCGATCTAAGCGGGACATCTCATCAACAATTGACAATACGTCTGTCCCGGTATTTTGAGTCAAGTACCATCCAATCGAACTAGTCAGGTAAGGCCTCTTCTGTCAAGTACCATACTCCTCATTATTTCTCTTTAAGAAGCATTAGACTAACCCCAAATAAGCCGTTCCGGATGTTGTGATGACAGCCAGAGGATTCGGATCAAGTCGTCTCAACCAAACTAGCCTCCCATTTGATCGATGCACCGCGATCACGACCGCCGGTCCGTAGATTGGGACAATCAGGAGCTTCCCGGCGATCGTCGGGGTTGACCTCGACACCGTCACGTTCACTGCCGTCCCCGTCTCTCTGAGCCCCGTCAGCTTGCTCAGGTTCTGCTTCCAAATCAGACTGCCATCGGACGCTTTCACTGCGTACAAGTAACCGTTCCATGAGGGGAAATACACCACCGCATCGGCGACCGCCGGCGTGGCCGTTATGTCCTTCCCAGCGAAGAACTTCCATCTCAGCCGTAGGTTTCCCACGGTGGAGGGGCTGATCCGCTTCTCCTCCCTACCGTTTCTCATGTTGCATAGGTCGCCTCCATGATTTAGCCACTACAAGGTGCCTTCAACTTAAAACTCACAGAACTAGTAGTGGAGCCATGTACTCTATATGTGAACGATAAAGAAATTTAATGTGCTGAAGCTGTGGCTTACCTCTGCAACAGCAACGTCCAGTAAAAAACGGCGATGACTGTTGGAAATATGGATGAAGAGATCATTGATGCTAATTGACATCTTGATTGATATGGTTGGCGTTGATTGACATCGATATCATTGGCGTTGATTGATATCGAATATTTGATTTGATTGTCCCTAATTGATTTATTAGACTAATGTATAGGAGGGAATTCTTTTTTCCCTTTTTTGTTTATTAGGCTCTATGTACTATAAATAGGGTTGTACTCCTTCTGTGTCATCGTGAGAAAGTAATACATTCTTTTCATCCAATTTAGCTTTCCATCAGCTTCTTTTTGCTCATATTGTGACATGGTATCAGAGCTTACTCACATCACTCTTTAGCTTCCGCAAACAGTTCTTGGGCACCCACATTTCATTTGTTAGTCTGCAAAATGCCTGACAATCAGAATTCAAACTCTGGCACATCAAATAACCCACCGTCACCTTCAGATCCACGTCTAGACACCTCCAACATAACTGAGGAAAACCAAATGGAGGAAAGTCAACTTAGACAACCAGACCCGATTCAGCCTATTACAGGGCAATACTTGGGACCATACATCCAATGGGTTCCCATGCAAGTTCAACCCACTCAGGGTCAAACAAATCCACCGAGCTCAATTCAAATGGGTTCTTCGGAAAATAGTGGGCAAGAAGGAGGTCCACATCTCGCTCTTGAACCTAACCTGGTTCGTGGATCGGGTTGGCATTTTCCGAACCAAACTGGTTCGATTCCACCGGGTTTTGGGGCAAACCCGGCCCCAGTTTACAGCCCCAGTTTCTTTCCCTTTGCAGGTACCACCGGTGGCCGGCTGGAACCAGGTGACCCTCTCTACACCTCCGCAGCTGATGGACCAGAATTGCGCCTTATTGCGCAACAACTCTCAGGACCAGAGAACTACTCCGTTTGGTCTCGAGAACTCCGACGTGCCCTAGTCACAAAGGATAAAGATGGTTTCATTGATGGGACCATACCGATACCGTCCGACGAGCGACTTGCAAGACATTGGAGGAAGTGCAACCAACTCGTCCGAACGTGGATCGGCAATTGCCTCACCCTAGAGGTTGCTGCTGGACTCCCTCCGACTGAAGACGCAAAGAAAATCTGGGAAACATTCGAGAAATGTATGGTAAGTTAGATAGGGCTAAAATTTTTGGGATAACTCAGGCCCTATCGGAGCTAAAACAGGGCAACCTCTCGGTCACCACCATCTTTAACCGATTGTCAGCCCTTTGGAATGAACTGGAAATGGCAGAGGAAAAACTTGAAGGGCCCGAAGCTACATTAGCGCAATACCGAGAGATCAAGGAACGAGAGAAGGTAACTAGGTTTCTACTCATACTAAATGAAAGCTATTTACCTTTTCGAAGTCAGATTCTGGCCATGGATCCTGTTCCCTCACTTGGACGAATCTACCAACTTGTCGTTCAAGAAGAATCCCAGCGCCTTGCTTCCACAGAATATTTGAAGGTTGGAGATCACGTCGTTCTTGCGGCAAAGGCAACACAAGAACAGCGGCGTGCTGCAACAAGGTCTAGTCATGGAGGTCTCACTCACTCGAGCACGGCACTAGGGTTCTCGAGTGAGGAAGATGACATTTCTTCTTCTTTAAAAATTGGAGGACATGATTAATCATGTCATCCCGATCGGACGGTCCAGGACACACTCGAGGCTTGGTACAAACAGGTTCCGACGGCATCGGACACAAGGCGCGAACCGATGGCTCATCTTTCATTCTTGCCGCGCCCAAATCAGATGGTGCATATCACGTCATGTCAGCACCCGCGTGGAAAGCATCGAATGGCCGAGATTCTGCCATGCCATCTAAATTTAATGGCTCAAATTCCAACAAAGGAAAAGGTAAGTTTTGCGATTACTGCAAACGTCCCTATCATACTAAGGAAAATTGTTGGAAATTGCATGGGAAGCCGGCAAACAAAGAAAAGAAGGATCAAGACTTTTCATTCGCAGCAAATGCTAAAGTCAACCAGCCCATCAATCAAGACCAATTCCAGCAAATCATGAGAGCTCTAAACCAGTTGGGCATCCAAGACAAACCGGCCAGTTATGCAGGTATATCCCATTGCTTAGTGAGCTCTGTTTTGGCTGAAGCATGGATTATTGATTCCGGTGCTAGTGACCACATAGTTTGCAATGAACGTTTCTTTTCTCAGATTTATAAAACCTCTAATCACACTTCAGTTCGCCTTCCAAATGGGAGTGACACTTTCGTCACTAAAATTGGAAATGTCCGCCTCAGTCCATCCATCACACTAAACAATGTCCTTCTCATTCCAGAATTCAAATTCAATCTCATTTCCATCTCCAAACTTTGTAAGGATAATTCCTGTCGAATTCTTTTTGATTCTGAAAAATGTTATTTTCAGGCCCTTTCGACTGGGAAACTGATGGGCTTGGGTAAAAGTCATGATGGACTTTACTTTTGGGATGCACTATCCAAGGATCTTGATTTTTCATATTTCCCTTTGAATAAGGGCACCTTGTGGAATGCCAACGTTAGTAATAATAACGATTATTTATCTCATCAACGTTTGGGTCACAGTGCCAGTTTTCCATATTCCAAGTGCTCCATTTGTCCCTTGGCTAAACAATCGCGACTCCCTTTCTCTCAAAGCACATCACGTGCCCATGATGCTTTTGTCCTTCTACATATGGATATTTGGGGACCTTATCACACTCCACATCGTGATGGGTCTCGATTTTTTCTCACCATTGTAGATGATTACACTCGTGCAACTTGGGTTTTCCTCATGCAATCCAAAGCCCAAACTCTTTCCCATCTTAAGAATTTTCTTATCTTGATAAAAAATCAGTTCCATAAATCCGTTCAGCGAATTCGTACTGATAATGCCCGCGAGTTTTTTAATCATGAATGTTCCTCATTTTTCACCTTGAATGGAATTCTTCATGAAAGTTCCTGTGTTTATACACCCCAACAAAATGGGGTTGTAGAGAGAAAACATCGCCATCTCTTAGAGGTTGCTCGTGCCATCAAATACCAAGCTTCCATTCCTGAAACGTTCTGGGGAGACTGTGTGGTCACAGCAGCCTACTTGATCAATCGGATGCCGACTCGAATCCTAAATGGTCGAACTCCTTTCGAGCTACTCTTTGGTAAAGCTCCAGATATTCGTCACCTGCGTGTTTTTGGATGCTTGTGTTATGCATCTATTTTGGGCCCTCGGGACAAATTGGGTCCCCGTGCCCTGAAGGGTATATTTATGGGATATCCTGCCCTTCAGAAAGGATACTCGATTTTTGATCCATCAACTGGACGATTTTTCGTTAGTCGGGATGTTATTTTTCACGAAGATATTTTCCCTTTCCAAGACGAAAAATCTTCAGAGGAACAACTAGAAGAAACTACGAATCATCGTCCGTTCTTGAGTGAAGAAGATTTATCACCTATGCAGCTTGTTATGATTCCTCATATGGCACCTCCTGCATCTGAAATTAATTCCAATTCATCATTGGAAATGGACAGTGAAGCACCAAGATCAGAGGACTCTCTAGCTTCTTCATCAAATACTCTAGATAATGCCTCTCATGGGCCACTCAATGAGTCCGATCCTGCTCCTCGTCGACGTTCAGGTCGTGCAACACGACCACCCACATGGACGAAGGACTATATTTGTTCTGCTTTGAACTCATCCGGTACATACTATCCCATCTCTTCTTATGTTAGCTTTGCCCGTCTATCACCAGAGCATATGTGTTGCATTAGTAGAATATCTGAGGAACATGAACCAACATCATACAATGAAGCTGTCAAAGATCCTCATTGGCAACAAGCCATGGCAGACGAGTTACGAGCTCTAATGGAGAATAAAACCTGGGATTTTGTTCCTTTACCACCCCATCGGCGGCCCATTGGGTGCAAGTGGGTATATAAAATCAAGTATAAGGCAGATGG
>JAGVVM010000303.1:0-38476 GCA_019149425.1 Psidium friedrichsthalianum | reverse complement strand
TTTTTCTGAAAGACACTGGGGTCTCTCTCTCTCCTTCTCTCCTCTCCCTCTCTCTCTCTCTCTCTCTCTCCCTGGAACACGTACGTGGGCGAGTGAGCACGACCACTCGCTTGATTGCATATCTTTTTGGGCCGAATTATGTGACTGCTGGGGTTGGTCGCAGGATATTTAGATTGTTCCTTTTCTCTTTACAGGTTCTCAAGTCCCTTAAAGGCTTTCTGGATATATCCTCTGATCCTCCTACGTTTGTCCAGGTACATAACTACTCCTGATAATTAACCAGTACATTCAGATTCAGAGAAGTGTGCTGTTTTTCAAATGATTTAGTTAGTAGGCTTGTCTGCGCTTTTTCTATCACTGCTAGAGCGAGTTGTGGATATCCTTGGCAATTCATTCTGGAAGTGACAAGTTAATGAGAGCTTTTTCTCTTGAAGATTAGAACAATGTATATCGCATAGCAATGTAGAGCCGCACGCGAAACAAATCCCCAATGATTCATGTGTTTCCTCTCTACGGTCACCTCGTGCATGTTACTTTTCTCAGTGATTTCAGACTGTAATGCACAAGCTGTGCATATTCCTTTTAGAATTGTCGATATTCTGTGTCAGTTTTGGGCTTACTTTTATTTCTGGACAACTAGCTTCCTTATCAAATAATAGCTAATTATCTTCTGCTCTTCATTTTAATTCTAACAGGGGGCAGTCCCTCACATACTTGAGAAAACAAATGATGATTTTTTTCAAAAGTTATTCGCATACTAAGAGAGGCTGCAGACATATGTGATGAGAAGATTCAAGAGATACCTTGCATCACGTGCCCACAAAAGCCAGAAGGAGGCATGTTTGTAATGGTATGGGCATAATATACATACATCTCTGTATGTGTGTGTGTTTGTGTTTTTTTAAATCTTTTTCATTGGTATGACATACATAGTTATGTGATTTATATTTTTCCTCGATAAGTGAAAGATGCCATTGTGACAGGTCAAGTTGAATTTTATCATTGTTGGAGGGCATAAAGGATGATTTGGAGTTCTGCATAAAACTGGCTAAAGAAGAATCTGTTATCGTTCTGCCTGGTAAACTCAGCCTCTCTTCGCTCTGATGTTACTTTTTATGCATTTATTTCATTCTCATAACTTATTTCAGCTTTTTTTCAAAACGCATCCCCTGACGTTTGTTTCTTGAAATGCACATTGGCTAAGAATTCTACAAGGGGCTTCAAAATGAGAGTCCTGATGACCAACTTACTTCACACTTTTCCGAGGACTTTAATTCTGGAGAAATAAAAGTATCCTAGTGATTTCGTTTTAATTTACTCATGGGGTTCTTGCAAAATAATGCTCAGATAATTCCGCAGCAAACCCATCCCTTTTCCGCTACAGAGTTCTTGCTTTTCTCAAGCAATATCCGTATCCATCAGATGATAATCAATGACATCTGTTTTGTAGGGATAGCTGTTGGAATGAAGAACTGGCTTCGCATCACTTTCGCCATCGAGCCATCTTCTCTCAAAGATGGCCTGGGAAGGATTTAAGGCCTTCTACGAAAGGCATGCCAAAAAATGAATAGGTCGGTCCATGCCGGCGCCACAAAGGACTGAGATCATCGACTGCTTGTTGGATCTTCCAATGCCTTTGTGGCTACGTTGGAGATCATTGCAAAGTGTGAAACAAGATTAGTCAATTCATAAAAAAAAACTAATTATCCGAAACATTTGCCCAGAAGTAGGATATGAAGGAGGAGACGAAAATCAACCTGACTGTTGATTCAATCTGAACCTCCAATGGTCCCTTCTTGGTCGTGTTGGTTACATTAGCTTTGGCTGGAATAAAAACTTCGAGTAAGGGCTACTTACTTTTGCTGCTCGGCAAAATGCCAAGAAGTAGTGTGATTAGGTGATCAACAACTTCCTGTTGTTGTCTTATGTTGTCTTGTGTTTGTATTTCAATCGTCCTTTAGAAATAAAGATGTTGATGACATTGGATACGATTGTTCCACATTCTGAATGCGCTGCGACTCGCAAATAGTTTATAGTGAATTCATGAGGATAATTCTTCTTGATCTAATTCTATAACCTGTCTTCTCGCCTACATTGCATATTGCACGTCATTCCTAAAAAATTCTACAAGAAGTAATTAGCCTTGTTATCAAAAGGTACTTTACCATCAAACGTAATCTCCAAACCATTTTAAGGAAGGCTGAGGGTAACCTTTGTGGTCGGATGGTAATATATATATATATATATATATATATATATATATATATATATATATATGTATAGTTTGAATATGGAGCTTACATTGTGAAATCAATATTGTGCTTATGCTATCGTGCCTTAGGGTATAAATAAAGTTGATCTTGTAGAGTGAATTGGAGAACAAATGGAGTAGACTGGATCCGCAAAGAGCGCGGAATCGCCCCTGACCATAAAGAACGTGTGCACTATGCTAAAGTAGAACCTCAATGCGGCTAACCCCAGACCTTGGATTTTGCTCAGCCATGGCAACCCTTCTGTGCCTTTCCATGCTTCCACACGACCCTGGCCGCCGAGGAAGCCATTGTCTACGCTCTCAAATCGGCCAAGTTCAAACTCTTATGAGAGTTGACTTTTCCACTTCTTACTCCTTACCTTGAATAAATAAGTAGTTGGGTTTAGAATCACTTCCTCACGGAATCACCTCATGGAGAATTCGTATTTGATCTGCTTCATAATCCTGCATCACGGACTATTCCAAAAATCCTTACACGACAGAGCAATGCTTTTCAAGTACCAACAGCTAAAGGAAGCTGCGGAAATATGTTTCACTGAAGTTAATGAGATTCCATGTAACGCTTTTCCACACAAGCTGCAGGGGTCTATGTTTGTAATGGTAAGAAAGCTGTATATTTTGAGCTCAATATTAACCGATCGATCGAGTTTTATATGCAGAGACAATCGTCACAGGTCAAACTAGATGTCTCACTTCTGGAAGACAAAAGAGATGATATGGATTTCTGCCTGAAGCCCAAAATCGATCTAAGGTTTATAACCCGAATTTTGATGGCTCGGTTCCCATGCCGGTTTGGATTCTCTCTGCAGATTTGGCTAATGGAGGAGTCCTCCGTGGTTTCTTTTGCCAATGTCTGGCGCTCCGCTTCTTATTTGCGTTCATGAATGCGTTGCTGCCAATTGCTTCCTCACCTTACTAGTAACAGTGGTTTGCTGATACATCTGTTCTGTTCCTTGCAGGGACTGTTGTGGGGTTGAAAGATTGGCTTCGCGTAACTTTTTGTCGTCGAGCCGCTATGCCTGGAGGATGGCCTCGAAAGGGTGAAAGCTTTCTGCCCTAGACTTAACTAGTCGTGCTCATCCTCACCTATCAGATTATCAACTGGTGCAGCCATCGTTGCCATGTCGTTAACTGTTACGAGAACAAATGATTAACGGCTGTTGTGTAATAACGTGTTCCGTTCAAAGTGACAGTTTGAGGCAGGAGTGAAAAGGAAAAAAAAGGGCCCCCAAATGACAAGCAACAAGGAAATCCGCAAAAATTAGGGGTGATCAGAGAGAAACCGGACCGGTGGTCCGGTTCTCATTTTTCGAAACCGAAGACCGGACCGGCCACCTCAGGGATCAAGAATCGGAGCAGACCGTCCGGTCTAGTGCTCGAGCGGTCCCTTGAAACCGTTAACATGACAAAAAAAAAATGAAATAAAATTGTTCACTACTACAGCGTATTGAGGGTGGAATGCTTTAAGAGGCATGAAAGGTGATGCATCACTGCTAGTGGCTACTTATCCAGCTTGGTCATTTAGTCCTCGCACGGTGGCTTTTGGTTTAGGGAACTTCCAATTGGAGGGAGAAGAAGTGGTGCTTACCATGGAATTCTGTAAAATAAAATTATGATTACTGATGTGTAATTTTTTATCTAATCAAATTTAGAATGCGTCTCACTTCAGTCTCTGTGTTCTGCTCTTACGATGATTGTTTACACCTTTTCTAGTGTTCTCCCCCTCCCCTCAAAAAAAAAAAAAATCAGTCGGTCTAGTCCGATTTTATGCCCCTGTAACAGGGGATCGGACTGTTCGATTATCGGTTTCAATTTTAAAAATCGCGAATCGGGACCGCCGCTCTCTAGAACGGGAAATTAGACCATCTGTCTCAATCCAATCCGAGCAGTCTCACTCCAAGTTGATCACCCCCAACAAAAAAACGGTGCAGAGGGAAAAGACAATGTCCGCGAATGTTGTTGACCCATGCTTTCTT
The DNA here is from genome assembly GCA_019149425.1 of Psidium friedrichsthalianum. Classification (NCBI taxonomy): domain Eukaryota; kingdom Viridiplantae; phylum Streptophyta; class Magnoliopsida; order Myrtales; family Myrtaceae; genus Psidium; species Psidium friedrichsthalianum. The sequence continues at coordinate 34,228 of JAGVVM010000303.1, read as the reverse complement.
ACCGTTGAAGCTTCAATGGCCCCAACCACTTCCCCTTTTCTTTCCCTCCTTTCCCACATTCAAAATTTTCCCCAGAAAAGACAGAGAGAGAAAATTACGAACCGCTTTTCTTGATCTTTCCCTTCATTTCATCCCTAACGGCTCCTTCGACTCCACCACTCTTGTAATAAATCCCAACAAAAACCCCTCCCCATCATCAATCTTCCATCTTCTTCACTTCATAGATCTCTCTCCGTCTCTCTCTCTCTCTCTCTCTCTCTCTCTCTCTCTCTCTCTCTCTCTCTCAGTACACACACACACACTAGAAACTTGCTCTTTGACATACCCAGATCAAGAGCAAAACCACCCACGTTGGAAGACATGGACTCGACGCCGCTCTCGCACGGTCGCGGACCAAGTCCGTCTCGCGCCTCGCCCGGGTCGTGGACTCGAGCATCGAAACCGACGTGTCTCTGAACCTGTCCCTCGATTTGGTCCCTTCTTCCCCCAGGAAGACCCCTTCGCCTTCGCCTCTCTCTCTGAGATCCTCCAACAACTCCCTCCCCTTGCAGGAGCTGCTGCTGCTCTCTCCTTCGCCGCACAAGAGATCGAAGACCCGCCTCGCTGATAGGCTGGAGGTGGCCGATGAACCTGGGGAGGGGCGCGGTGCGGCGGGGGCGCTGCGCAAGCGGTGCAAGAGGAGGGAGGGGCAAGCGGGTATTTTGGGGTGCGCCTCGCCGAGGAGCAATCGGCGGTCGCGGAGGCGAGCCGAGTTGGAGGTTAGGCAGGACCGGGATTTGGGGCTAACTGAGGAGGCCGGGAAGCAGAGGAGGAAGCAAGTCGGGAGGTCGAGGAAGGAGAGGCTTAGCTTGGTGCCACTCGTGAACACCTCTTCTAGCTTGTCTCTGAGTATGTCACATCTCCCTCTGTGCTCAGATGATTAATCTAGGGTTTGGCTTTTTCATTGTTCTTGCTATAGAGCTTCAATGACCCATCTTTATTACTGTCTTAAACTGCCGAAAATTTCAGGTGTAGAAATTGATGATGGGCACACTGGGAATCTGGACCAAATTGGACAGGCTATTACTGATTTGGTAATGTGGAGAGATGTAGCGAAATCAACACTTTGGTTTGGTCTAGGGTCTCTCTGCTTCTTATCTTCTTGCTTTGCCCAAGGAATAAACTTCAGGTGTGATGAATTCATTTCTTGTTTGGCTTATATCTACACGGGTTTTGATTGTACGGACAACTGGTGAGGATAATATCTGATTGAATTTCATAATGGCTTATGTTGTCAGCATTTTCTCTCCAATTTGCCAACTGGGACTTCTCTTTTGGGGTTTTCTTTCTTCTCCAATTCCATCTGTCAAAGGTATAGTTTCACTCTAGTCTTTCCTCTGCTTCTTCATTTGTGCAAATTTGTGAGCTAAGGCACAAGCATTGATGCAGGAATAATGTTGAGAAGAGGCGCGATTTCCAGTTAAAAGAAGATGACATCTTGAGAGTGGCTAGATTGATACTTCCGGCTGCTAATCTTGCAATTTCAAAGACGAGGGAGCTTTTCTCTGGGGAGCCGTCAATGACCCTCAAAGTACGTCATTGTGGGCTAGTATTCATGTTCAATCCTGTTATGCAGATTGCTTAATTCATTCATCTTTGATCAACATTTCTGTTTTTCCTGATCAGGTAGCTCCATTTCTCCTCCTGGGAGCTGAATATGGCCATCTTATCACACTTTGGAGGCTATGTGCAATTGGTTAGTGAGAACAAGCTTACTGTACTACACCAAAAAGAGAACCTGTCTTGTATCTCCTCAGGATCAGGATTGCTTGGCAATGAATATTAATGCCTTACGCATTCTTTTTTACTTTGAGCAGCGTTCTTCATCAGCTTCACCACCCCGAAACTATACTCCCGCCACGCAGCTCGGATAAGCCAAAAAGGTACATAAGTTTGTTGAATACTATGTATATAGATGTTACTTGCTCATGCTTTTATACTAACAAATTAAGCATGCCTCGGTTTGTATAGTGGAGTGGTCCAAATGGTGGGTTCTTGAAACATGGGGTGCTTGCTCCCACAAGAAAATCGTGGCTGCATCCGCAATCATGGCCTTCTGGAATCTGACAACAATAAAAACTCGCTTGCTCACAGGTGAACTTCATAGATGCGAGTCTGTGAAATTTAAGAGGCAGTGCAGATACTTGCAGAACATTTGTTGACGACTTAGTGATTAGTAAATCTCCTCCATTTGCACTGAGACCAACTTGTTATAAGAACATCAATGTCTACTTAACTTGACAGTTTGGTATTGGTCTATTCACAGCGTTCATATCTGTTGTGATTCTGCGTTATCGTCGGCAACATTCGGCAGCAAATCTCGAAGTAACGGCAGAAGCGGAAAAGGAAGATTTAGCAGAGAAGCAACCTCACAAGGCTCTAGTTGTTGCAGAAAAGGTGTCCGGTGACTAGTGCCCAAGGCCGATATTGTGTTGTCCTGTCCAGAAGCATTGTAGATCTTGCAATGCGAGAAGTAGGCTCTCACCCTTCAATAATCAATCCAATTTGCGTGTAACACTAACATCTTTCCTGTGTAATACGAGGTTTTCCTTTGTTAACCACCTCTTTGGTTGTAGCAATGAAATGCACAAACTTTCAACGCTTAGTTTGGCTTTACGCCGTTGAAATTCCGGGAAGCATGCCGTTTTTCTCTTGCAGGTTAACCATCTTGCTATGATGCTTTCTTATGATGATTTTGTTGGGTTTTTTTTGCATGGAATATGTACGACCAAATTAGAACGTACAAACGCAGCGGAAATAAAACTTAACCCATACACGGATCTCGGCGTTGGTCATGCGTTTCAATCGAAAATCAAACTAATCCAAAAGGATTTATGGATTATCTCTTGTAGCGTCCTTTAAATGAATTGATTTTAGTTTAGAAACACCACTAGTCGCATGACGAATGGAAAGACGAAACTTACGATCGATCACCATTTTCGATTATGCTAGCAATTTCGTGGATACGAGACTCTGTACTTTCGATTTTTTGGTCACCGCAAAATAAGAACTTCTACCCAATTACAATGCACAATCCAATTTCAAGAGAACTATTTCTAACCAAGTTGAAGAACTCTTGATTTTGCACACGCCACTCGAGATCTTTCTCACACAAAAAACCACCCTAAAATACACACCCCTCGAGCCTATATATAGGCTAATGAGGGGGACCAAGGCAAGCAAACTTAATTACCAAGCTGTTGACCGCAAGTCAACAACTTGGTAATCAAGTCGCTGACTCAGCAGCTTGTTCGACAAGTTGCTGACCGCAAGTCAATAACTTGGTGCCTTTTTTTATTTTATTTTTTTTAACTTTAGTTTTATGTATACACAATATCATATATACATTCATATATATATATATATATAATATATATATATATATATAAAGAAAAAAATAACTAACGCGTGTGCAATGGACACATCAACATGTGTTCATTTTGGGCGTATGCGTGCATCACATGCACGCACGTTCATGACCAAAAATAAAAAGTAAAATTAAATCTTATTTAATTTTAGTATTGCAAACATATTTGCAATATCGTCTTTCCCATTCGACGTCGTCATGCATTAGTTAAAGTGTGTGATATCCCTAAGCTCATCGCTGAACTGGCAGTAAGACATATACTAATACATTAGTACTTCTAAGAGAATTAATTATTCCGATCAACCTCTAAATCTTACAAGTTATAAGTTGTATCTAGCAATATGTTATGGCTATTCAGACAATGTGAATGCTTCAAAAATATAATGAGACTATCAGTTTTTGTTACAGTGTAATTCAATCTCTCTATCTTACCATGTCTCAATCGAACAAATATCATGGAATATTTGTCAAGCCACCAATTTGATCATATTTACAAAATCTAATTGACATGCATTAATACGAGACATGAACCTTTCATTCTTGATTACAACCTCGGTCGATGATTTCAATACAATGTGACGATTAGATCACATATGCATGTAACAAGGAGATAGGATTTTATTTTGCGCACACGTGTGACTTTATATGTGAACGAACTATGACCATAAAGTATAGAAACGGATCAACGAGCCAGTAATATGGGCACTTGTGAACTACAGCCATCCAAAACATAAGTCGCCATTGTGCCTCAAATCTAAGGATTATTTACACAAGACCAAAGCATAAATGATTAGACATTGACTACGCTTAAAGCTTCAATATTGCTAATCATTCAATGCATGTCACGTTCAGTAAACTTGTTTAGTACAAGCACTTCACTATAAGCACCTATGTTCTAACTAGAGCATCATAATAGCTAATGATTTGTGATTCGTCATTCCCTTAAGTATCCAATACTTAATAATGAAGCTAACAACACCGATCTCAATAGGATTATTAATATCCATTTAATGATTCATTGATCGAGAACAATTTAAAGATCTAATCTAACTTTGAACCCGTTATATATATTTTTAATGTCTCAAGAATAAGTTCAGTCACAACTGATCTTATAGAATCATTCATCTAAATAATTAGACAAATGAATGAATACATCTTTGCTATTAATTAAATATAAAATTGAAAGTATAACAAAATCCTAACATGTGACTGTTACATAGTTACTTTAGGGTATACATCAAACAAATTTGTTATGTATCAAGTATTTATTTACTATTTGAGTTTCTTCTCATGACATTAACGACGAATCGTAAATCTTTTCCATACATCTATCTATCCTGAACTTTTTCTTGAAATCCCAAAGAGAAATCGATATCTTGGATATTGTCAATTTTATTGGTTTCACTGCACTTTTTTTATTTTAGAAAATTCCAGGAGTTCTTCGGGTGTTTCTCTCGCGAGATTTTGTTTTTTTTCTTTTTCCCTCTCACGAGATTTGAGGATCTCTATCAGCCAATAATCTATGGTCACGTGGCAGAACGGAAAATGTTCAGCTGGCCCTGGTCTCACCGGACCATAAGCTCATCACACCCGAGCGCTTTACCAAAAATTCCACAACTTTAAAAAAACGCAGATCAAAACGAAACCCCTTCCCCTAAGGCGAAAACCCTAGAAAACCTTTCGTCTCCGATTGCCCCCTCCACTCTCCTCCCCATTTCTACCAGGACCTTCGCCTTCATCGCGGATTCGGATTCCAGCTACATGGCCAGCAAGACCTCGTCGGCGAAAAGCACCGGCAGTGCGCCTCCGGTGGTGGAGAAGAGGAAGCCAGTCTTCACGAAGGTCGATCGCCTGCAGCCCGGGACGAGCGGCCATACCCTGACGGTGAAGGTGGTCAGCGCCAAAAGCGTGCCGGTCAACGCCAAGGCCAACCGGCCTTCGTCGAATGCCGTGCTCTCTCGCCCGCCTCCCCGCAACACCCGCATCGCGGAGTGCCTCGTCGGGGACGAGACCGGCTGCATCGTCTTCACCGCTCGTAACGAGCAAGGTATAGGTTTTCTTGCTGTTTTTGTGATCCGATCGCGTGACTGTTGCCTTTTCGCGTCCCGTTGTGTGCTCTTGACTCCTTGTTCCTCCGTTGATTTTTGCTTCTGATGATGGCTTACCTTTGGCAACCATTGGAGTCGGATTTTCTCTTTCCGTCTGTGCTTTTGTCCACTTTCGTGTAGACGTTGTCTTTTCCTAGTGTCTTAATGTTCTGGATTTGCGTTTGCGAAGAGTATTAGAACTTAAATGTGTTTAGAGTTCATAATGAAGGAAAAGAAATATTAGATCCGCAAGAGAATGAAAAGCGACAATGAGATGGGGAATTAGGAATTTTCGAGCTCATAGTACCTATACTTGATAGTTGTCAGAAAGTAGCATTCAGACAAAAAAAAAAAGGTCATTCTAGGAAGACCTGACATTGTAGCTGCAAAATGTGCCTTTGATATCTCCATTTCCGAGCCCCAATGCAGGCCCTTTCCATAATTAAACTACTCCCTGAATTTGAATTACTGTGAATGCTACTTATTTGGGGTGCCTTAGCTGGATAATTGGACCTTTGGCTGCCTTAGCTGGATAATTCAACCCTTGGCCATTCTTTGTTGTGCAGCAAAGCGTGATCCGGTGAGGGGTCGTTTTTTTTTTGGTTTTTTGGGGGGGGGGGGGGGGGGGGGCGGATGCGCTACTTATCTGTTACCTGGGGGACAAGATGTACCGCTCGATCTGCTTAAATATTTTACTTTTGCACCAGTAGTTGTTTGTATGTTTCCAGAACAGTGTTTTGATCACACATGGACACTATCCTAGATTGTATTTGTAACTTTTAGGTCGCATGCTATTTTTAACAACCATCAATTACAACTGTGGCGAGCTAAAAGTTCCTCATTTTCTTTGGAGTGATGTGCCAAGCTATGCTTACAGTCATCAGCTGCTGCTGTAGTTATTTGATTTCAGCAGGAACGTTTGAGGCAGTAGTGTATAATTTTCTTCGTTTCCTTGGCAATAGCTACTACATCTTGTGAATGTGTTGCTAAGTGGACAACTACACCTAGAAATCCCTTTTTATAAGGATTTTAAACTGCCTCTGTTGGTTATGTGGATTTTGTGAGCGTCCTTTTGCTTTACTCTTATTGTTATAAACTTCTTTCTTCAGGCTGACTTTTAGAAAAGAATGGAAATGGCGACTGATCATACCCTATCTGTTAGACCTCTGATTTTTCCTTGATATCTGGGCTGTCTTTTTCCCAAATGAAGAAGCTACTATACTGTTATATTTTCAATTGGGTTTCTTCACTTTCCAATTCATCATTTATTTGTTTCCCTTGTTCCTCCAAAATTTGACCTTGCTTCTCTGACGCTGTCTTCTCTATATTCATGGATATCATAATAAGAGATTTCTCCCTGGTCATTTGGTGAATGATGATAGAATTGCTTTGATGTTTTTGCCATTCTCCTATTTCATTATATTTTTCCTTCTTTCAAATTGATATCTTCATTTAGGTTCATCATATTTGCTCCATACGTGTAAAGCTTACAATGTGTTAATTTGATATATTGCAGTCGATATGATGAAGCCAGGCACCACTGTGATCCTTCGTAATGCGAAAATCGACATGTTTAAGGGGACTATGAGGTTGGCAGTTGACAAATGGGGGCGCGTTGAAGTTACTGAACCTGCCAGTTTCGAAGTTAAGGAGGACAATAATCTGTCTTTGGTCGAGTATGAACTTGTCAATGTCACTGAAGAGTGATACTGCATCTATGGAGACGGTGAATATAAGGGGGCATTAGGGGCTTGATTATTTTACCCTGGCCATCATGAGTTCGTTGGGATTGGTAATGATGAGTGTCCTGCACTAAAGGTTTCCTGGATAAAGCTTTTGGGGATCTTGCTATGCTTGGTGTAAAAGATGGAAGTTTGACTGCGTAACTAATTGGATTTCCGGAAAAACGAAAAGGCTACGTGGTTAAATATTGTTCTATGCTGTCATGACGTTGAATTTGGACGAATTAAGTGGTGGTATCAGTTGCGTGGAGAGCTGATCTATGTTTTTTCTTTTTTTTTTTGAACTCCTTCAGTGACCGTGTTTATAATATGATACTTTTCTGCACTTCTCTCTTTCAAATCTTTTGTTGGTCTTTTTAAGATCGATTCATTATCGTGCAGAGCATGTGACAACTGTTGATGCGTCCAGGTGAGACGTGACAAGTCTGATGTGCCATAACTTCTGCCTCTTGTGAAACTCTGTATGTACTTACCCACCCGTCCAGTTTGAAATAGGCTATGTAGATGCACAAAGACATGGTGAGTTTCGGCCACCACCAGATGAACCTGAATTTCCTTTGATCTATTGCATCTTGTTGACGAAGTTTGGATTTGGATCTGTGTTAGTTGAAGAGATGGGGGTCAAGAACTTGGGAAGGTCCACTTGGGAGAAATGAAAGGTTTGATGTGACGCTATCGACCGCGCTGGATTGTGAAGAACATTGGATTTAGAGGGGTAGGAGTAGGGAAAACCTCAGTTATTTCTGAAATTATTGGTCCAGTGGTGGAATGCCGCGATTGGTCTGCCTGGGATTACGACGTACTCAGACTCAAGCTTCACAATGAATTAGCTAGCTGAGGCTGTAGATCACCGATTGCTCGACATTGCTGGTCGAAGGAAATTAGGTAGAAATCCAGAAGACAGGAAAACAGCGATGCTGGAAAATCCTAACGTAAAGGCGCATTGATCCGTGAATGTCCGGTTGTTTTGAGATTGCTCTCTTTCCACTGGAAAGAACTTTCTCCGCGGGAGAACCGCTTGATGATGAAAGGAAGCAGGGGTGCACAGACGAGTTCGATGAGAAGGACTACAGTTACACGTAATCAACTGAAATTGAGAAACATGGTTTACTAGCGGGCTGGAGCTGAGCTTTGTGAGATAATATGTGGAGGTCCAGTTGATGGGTTAAGCCCAAGATTAGGCCTTTTTGCCCCAGACCGTTTTCAAACTGAACCTTCTTCTTCACTTTACGTAGAAATTCCAGAGCTTGGGCAGACCGGACCTAGCGGCCATTTGCTCTAAAGCCCAAATGACGGCCAGAACAGACATGGCCGAATGCTTGACCAAGGCGATGTCATGGCAATTTGCACACAGCACAGGTGTTGGTGAGAGAGGAGGAAGCAATCACAGTTCACAGTTTTCTCATCCTTAATTAGCTTGTGTCTCACTGATCATCAAAAGGAAACGTGGAACGACGAAAGACCGTCACTGGGACAAGCCGCTTGCTATCATAGATGAAAGCATTTCCATACGGTCTGTTCTTTTTGAAGCATTCAATACTCTCTACGAACATCAATTGTTGCAAGCAACTCGTATCGTTCTTCCATATGCAAAGCAATAAAAAGTGCCCAAGAGAGGGGGCCAAAAAAAAAAAAATTGTGAAAACATCAACACAAGGAACACACATCCTCTCTTTCTTAATTTAGCTTAACGTCCTACTCTGCAATCCATGTCCAGAGCTCTCTCTCTCTCGATTGCTCGCGGACCGATCGCTCTCAAGGCTCGTACACCTCTTGGCTCTGTTGGTGCCCCTGCTTCTTGTAGTACTCTTCCATGCTGTCGAACTCGTTCGAGTTCGAACTGTTCTCGTCGTAGTTGGCATAAGTCCCGGTAGCTGCCTTTTCTGGCTCATACCCATTGAGATAACTGTTCTCGCTCTTCCCGTTGGAGTGGTAGTACTTGCCGTTCTCCAAGTACCTGGTGTCGCTCATCCCTTGCTTCTCGGTCCCATAGCCATTGCTGTTGGCGTTGCCGGGGTAACCATTTGTGTTGTAGTTCTCGGACTGGCTGGTGGTGCTGTACGTGCTCGTGAAGGCATTGGTGTTGTAGTTGTTGGCGTATCCGTTGGTTTCTCTCGAGTTCGAACTGTTCTCGTCGTAGTTGGCGTAAGTCCCCGTAGCTGCCTTTTCTGGCTCATACCCATTGAGATAACTGTTCTCGCTCTTCCCGTTGGAGTGGTAGTACTTGCCGTTCTCCAAGTACCTGGTGTCGCTCATCCCTTGCTTCTCGGTCCCATAGCCATTGCTGTTGGCGTTGCCGGGGTAACCATTTGTGTTGTAGTTCTCGGACTGGCCGGTGGTGCTGTACGTGCTCGTGAAGGCATTGGTGTTGTAGTTGTTGGCGTATCCGTTGGTTTCCCTGGTGTTTGCGTAGCCATTGTTGTTGTTGTTCGTGTAGCCCGTCTGGACGCTTTTGCCGCTGAGCTCTTCGCGCACGAACTGGTCCTCAAAGTTGTCCTCCTTATCGGTGGTGACAGTGGCTGGAGTGGCGGTGGTTTCTTTTCCGTTGACATCAGTGGTGGTGGTGGTGGTCACAGGAGTGTACGTCTCTCTAGCCGGCGGGAGCATGTCGGATTCGTGGCCGTACAGGCCGTAACCATACTCCTTCTCAACATAAGCCGGGGCAGGGCCAGGCGCGAGGCTATACTCCGGAGCAGCCACGGGGATCTCAATGGGGGCCGGCTTCTTCTCTCCGGGCGCTACGTCGGTGGAATGAGTGACCTTGCTGAAGAATTTGCTCTCTCTAGCTTGGACCTGAGAATGAGCAAGCACCAGCACAAGGAACAGAACAGAAAGGCGTTTCGTTGAGGCTGCCATTGCGGGCCAACAGATCAAGAAACGGAGCCAGGGAAAAAGAAAATGTTTGATCTTGAGCTGCTGTTCACCATGCTCCATGCTGCTCTGGTCCTCTTATATAGATGCCCTTTGGTCTGGGAACTTGGCCGATGAAATGATGCGAAGGGCTTGAGGTAGACGAAAGGGGCTTTTGATGGGGCAGACGAATCATGTCCTTAGCGCACAGGCTCCATGTGGCATTCCAGAGGTGCCCAGCACACTTAATTACAGGCACAACAGTTGGAGTCGACAGTCAAGAGCTCCAAATTTTGTTGCGTGTTCTTTGTCTTCTTTTTTCCTGGTTATTAAGGAAGACTCCCATCCTTCGTCTTCTTTTTGGCTGAAGTTGCTTGTTGGAATCGGAGACTTTTGAGGGTCGTACACATTCTGTCTTCTCTTCAACTTCGTAGTAGTTAAATTTGTGGGCGTTATGAGGAGAAGGCCGGGGAAAGAGAAGGAGTTACAAGAGAAAGAAAAGAGAGATGATTCTGTCGGATCAAAGGTTAAATTCCTGGTAATCATGGGCGTGTGGGAAGATTTCTCATCACAGAAGAACCCTATTTCTGGTCTGTATCAGCTTCGTTAGCTTCAAATCCGCCCATGTTCTAATAGTGAGTTGTAGTGTGCCAGTGTTTCGCACACTCGAACCGCGGTCGAAAGATTTTTGGTATCTCGAGCATACCGCACTTGTCCCCATCGTGCTACGTTGTTGCCGATCTGATCCGATAGAAAAGTATTCCGGCCATAGGTTATTTGGAGTGAGACCATGAACTGGATGTTTGGACTTGTGCTTGTGTAGGAGTCGCCTCGTCGGTGTAGCCCTAAGCGATCAATGAACTTCCTCCGGCACATATGGCTGTGTGGCACGAAGTCGAAGTTTCCTTAGCTTGACAGTCGATTGCCTTGACTTGTGGCCATCCATTATGTACACCAGCGGGACTACATCTGTATTCAATAGTGGGAAAATCAAAAGCAGGGTTCTATGACAAGTGGCTGTGGAAGATGTGAATTATAAAAGGTGAGATTTAGTTTGATTGTTGATGCTCTCTGAAGCAAAAGCAAACGACTCCAGGCCTTGTCGGTTCGAAAGCGCCATGATTGGTGGAAAAGGCGGGCATATTAGTCAAAGAGAAGATGGGCCCAGTGCAAAGCGCCCATGATTTCAAAGCTGTAGTGTTGACTCCCGGTTACCGCGCTTAATTTGCCAATCGAAACAGCAACTTTGACTTTAGATTGGGGGGTTCATGGGCCTCGACGCGGAGGCAGTTTGATCTCGATAGGTCCTACACTCTAGGATCAAGGATGAGGCCCGGCCCACACACCACAACACCAAACCCCCCCACCCCCCCGCGGGAGCCAAAGCATAGACAGTCAGTATGGAGACACAAGATGCATTCTGGCGAGAAGAGACAATGGACAATTGGTCCGGTAACACGAATCTGGCAAGAAAAGAACATAGACAGTAAGTTTTGAGACACAAGATGCATTGCAATTACTTGGAGATTCTGGCGAGAAGAGACCATGGATAGCTAGACTGGTAACACGAATCTCGCGAGAAAAGATCATAGACAGATGGTATGGATGCATTGCAATTACTTGGAGATTCATCGAAGCGGAAGGATCCTTGGATTAACGGGAACAAACCTAACACTAGATCTCATACGTGAATGGGTAATTGTTAAAATGCACGTGTAAGTTGTATTAGAGAAGTTTCACATTGAAAAATTAATATGATGTGGAGTAGTTAATATAACTAAGTTGGCCCATAACTTATTGGCTTAATCGTTTAAGTGAAGATAGGTCCAATTGAATATACTGAGGGGCTCGGATTTGAGCTCCCCCTTGACAATCTCTAGGTATCAGACTTCTATTGCGTGTCCTCAGTTTGTGTATTTTGCCAAATGACCGAGACCAAGTCGTACTCGAAACAGCAAAGTCGATCGCACACCCCTTCGCTCGCGCGCGTGCGCTTTGTGGAGTTCTCTGACGTGTAAATAAAAGGCGCGACTGCATTGCATGGGCTTGCCTTGCCACGCCAGCGGCTCCGATGGAATAGATCGAGTACGGGGCATGGGGACCGGCCCGAACCCCTCGGTTGAGCCGAAATGCATCGCCCGAGTGGATCGGTATTATTAACGGGCCTGGAATCACCTGTGCTTACAATTCTGGTGTATGGGCCGTTGAAGCGCCCATTCCAAAAGGTTCCAATATTTATTTTATTAGTGTATTTTGACAAATGACCGAGACCAAGTTGTACTTGAAAGTTGAAACGGCAAGTCTGGAGCTTTCCGTTAAGACAAGACTGTCCGGCGACGTAGACAAAAAAAAAAAAAAAGAAAAAAAGAAGAAGAAGCCATTCTAGTTGCTGTCCACGTGTAAAGAAGAGGCGCGACAGCATTGCATGGGCTTTGCCTTTCCACGCCAGCTCCGACGGCTTCAACGTTGGATTTTAGGGTACGTCCATCCACCCCACTGAAAAGAAAAGAGGGAAGGGGGGTGGTGGTTCGGGTCCCACTCTCCTCTCGTGGCTCTCCATCCTCCGACGAGTTCGAAAACTCGAGCTTCACCGCGCACCCCAGCTCACGGGAGTTGGATTCACATGTACTGCTAGACAGAACCGAGTTGAGCGTCCATATAAGATTCACATGATCTAACGGTGAATGTGAACCCCACTCATATGATCGGGGTGCACCGGATGGTGGCTCTCAAGCTCAGTTGCCGTGTCGCATGCTAAACCTCCCGACACTTGCTAAGAGAAGCCGTTGCATATGGGGTATTATTGAGCATGCAGATCAATACCGTTCAAACAATTAATCGCATGCGGCGGTCTACGTGATCTGTAAAACCAGGCCATATCTGTCTCGATAATAGCAACAAATTACACTGAATCTGACTATGTAACTCTTGATTTAGTAGAGTCGGTCGCAATGACACTTATCTTGCTCCGAGCAAAAGCACGATACCTCAAACTCACTTTGACGCGAGATAGGACCTCGCGCACGTCGTCCTTGTTACGACCAAGGAAACCAACGGAAAAGAAACTCTAGCCAGATTTATTAACTCGGGAAGGAGTTATCACCGCAAAGTTTTATGGTACGACATGTAACGTAGCCGAGCTACCGAGTTATGAGCCAATTCAATCTCTTAATTCACTCCATTGATTCCTAATCATATTATCCGAGGGAGGGCTTGTTTTGGGAAGAGGGGGGGGGGGGGGGGGTTCTAATTTGACTTTGCATAAGCACCCACATACTACGACAAATTCATTTCAAGTGAAGCCTGTTCTGATATGTTATTCTCCACCAGCTTGATGTAATCCCTCATGCTTGTACACATAATCAATCCCAGGACTCACGATTTTAGGTAGCTAAATTTTTCCAACAAGACGAACTCATAGCACGAGAATTGTCCATTGCAACTAGCTAAATAACTAGCTAAATAGCAGATTGGTCAAGTCGTCAACAATTACAAACTCTATAAAACCTGAATTACTCGGCGAATGACTTCTCGAGAAGCAAACAGTGTAAATTCCAAATTAGATAATCCACATGGCCATGAGATCAGTCTCACATCCAATACAACCATCACAAAAAGAAGGTTGGGGAAAAAAAAACGAGAAGGTGACTCGCCTATTAGATGTTTGCATCTAATGCAGGAAATGTCGTCGAATTTTAGGGTTTTTGATGTCTTGGAAGTGCCATGGGGGCACAACCTCTGCAACCAAACGATGTCCTTTAAGCTTTTCTCAAGCGCAAGAAGGAGGGATTTTGGGTACGCCTTGGCGTTGAAGCTCTCCCAGAACACTGTCCGTGGAAGGAGGCTTCAGACCGAGTGGAAGTGGCAGCCATGGCTTCGATAAAACATCTCCGATAGCTGCGTCTATCGACTCCTTTGAGTGTTCATCAAACGCATAAACCTATATACCAATTTACAAGATTCATCAGTCACGCAATTGCAAAGTCCATGCATAATATTTCAAAAAAAAAAAAAAAAGAGCTTAAAACTGATCGTGGAAATCAGCTAGGGACTTACTTGCATAGGCTGCATCTTTTTTTCGTTATTAGGAGAGAGTCTATATACACATTGAAGTTGGCTACTAGCCTACTAGACAAAACTATGTGAACGCAAACTAACGGTACCCCAATGAAAACCAAAGCTAAAAAGATCAAGAGCAAAGCTCCACAATAAGAAACAGTACAGCAAAACTAGTACTGACCGGATGAAAATCGAAGGGAGGATGAGAGGCCGATGGTCCAGGCGGCACGCCATAGCCCCGATTCTTGTTGTTATCATTGTTGTTATTTCTATCGACTTTGTACATGGCATGAGGTGGAATGCCTGGCACCAGTGGAGCTCCGAATCTCTGCAAAAGGAATTTCGACTGCAGTAATTGACCGTCTGTGACATAAGCTATGACCAAACTTTGGGTACATGCCAATCATGCGAGTATATCGCCTTTTTCACGGACGATGCTAAGCAACGACAGAAGAGAAAAAAATAAAAAGTGTAAGGACCGAGTAGTCACCGTCGTTGGCAGGGTTGGTTGGGCAAAGCAAGGCGTTCCACGCGTTGGCGGATTTGGCACCTGCACCACCACCACGAAGAGAATGAGCCACTGCATATATACGATGACAAGAAGAAGACAAAGTTTGTCGTCGTTTGGATAAGGGGTTAATTTGAGAGTAACTATTTGTTAGATGCAATACTGGAGATTACTGACATGACCCACTTCAAATTGAGCTACCTATTAATGAATGACTCTCATTCATGTCCAAGCATGTTCGAAATCGACCCAGTTTGATTCTTGGATGTTGGTATTCGGATGATGTTAGCCGACCCGAATTCGAGTATCAGGCAATGTGGAACGCGGGGCTGGTTGCGCAACTCTCGAAAAGTTTACTATATAGCTCGGAGCATCAATGATCCACGAAGCGCGGAAGGAGGGTTAAGAAATGGGAACGGGATACTTACAAGAAAATGGAATCAGCTCGAGCCTTACCCGTTGGCCGCCATGCGGATGCCAAAATGGGGTCTCCGAGGGAGCAGCGCCGTGCGGTGGGGCGACCCAGGCGGACGGCGGAGGCAGCGGGGAAGGCGAGTGCTTGGGCCACACGTGCATGAGGGACTGGTCAGCGGAAGGGTGGCCCCACACGTGGAGGGGTCGGAAGTGGGGGTGCATGGGGGTCACGGGTGGGAATCCGAGGGTGGGTGGTGGTGCTAGCCAAGGACTCGCGTTGGTGGTGGCGGTGGCGGCCATGGCGTGGCTCACCATCATCATCGTGTCTGGCCTCATCTTGTGGCCTCCATTCCCGTACATGTGTCGCCTGTGACTCCAGCTCGCTGCCTCAGCCTCACGAGCCAGCATGTGCTTTCTGTGCGATCTATACTTCTGTTCAACATAACAATTCAGCAAATTACTTTAGTGGCGACTTATGCAGCTGCTTAAAACCTCTGTTAAAAAGAGAGACATTGTGCATCCTCTTTAGAATGTTTAGACAGATTCAAACGTAAATTAGGACAGAGACTGTCTCTTGAACAACTTCCTTAGGTAAGCTACGAGAATAATCTGATGAACTGCGCAGCTAAAAGCTTCTCTCTCTCTCTCTCTCTCTCTCTCTCTCTCTCTCTCTCAAATGCTTTTAACTGTTCTTCGCAGACATGTCTGTCTACGAGAAAAGATGCAGAGGCTTGAGCTCAACTTTCTCATGGACTTGGAATGAAACCACCATCTCCAAAATCTTATTTTCACGAAAACAGAAGAAGCAAGGCATCTTTTCGCTCTCGCATTGATTTTCACAGACGCAAAGACAAACACCTCAACATCATCATGTACCATACATATGAACAGAAGCTGATCAATTATTGAAGGACTAGAGAGAGACAAGTACTTGGAGGTGGCTAGCGATGTTGTGGCGAGTGAGACAATCGATGCCCATGAGCTCCAGGATTCTTGAAGGCACGGCCTTGTCCACTCCAAGCTGCTCCACCGCTTGTACAAACCTTCTGTGCAGCTCTGGCGTCCAATCCACCTATATAGGGGTCGCACACTTGAAGTTATTACATCCCAATAAACAAAAAGAGTGCAAAATAACAAGAAAAGAACGAAACCCTAGATTTCGCTCACTTCCCGAAAGAAGAAATAAACCAGAAACTTGTTATAGGAGCTATATACTTTCCAAAATTCAATATAGTTTAAACTTGAGACCTTGAAGAGACGATTAGTCTTTGGGAACAGATCTTTGCTCGATCGAGAAAGCTCCAGAGGTTCACGTGAATGCCATCTATCTACTTCATGAAGTATAAATGCATACCGACTTCTAGACCTATTTAAGATTACTCAAAAAGGCCAAAAAGAAAGAAAGAAAGAAAGAAAGGAAGAAAAATGCATCCATCATCATCTAATTACCTTCACTTTTCGCTTCCCTTGAGCTTGTGGGTTGCTCTTGGATGACTGTGCTGATGATCTTTTCCCCTTGTTGTCAGTCTCTTTATTGGGATTAAGGAATGGATTGACCACCACAGACTCATCCCTCTTGCTCACAATCTCTTCCACTCGGCTCCCGCTAGAGATGTTATCCAGCTCCGAGGCCTTGTCCTCGTCAGCTTCTCTCTTGGAGCCGTTGCCGGCCTCGGCCTTCTCAACCGATATCGATGAGCACCCGGTCCCCGACTCCTCACCGCAGCTGGTGGAGAAATCGGCGAGCAGCTCCGGGTCCATCTCCAGGTCCGGCAACACGTCCCCATCGTCGATCCCCACGAAGAGGTCGTCGAAGTCGATGCTGTCGAGCAAGCTCCCGTCGGAGAAGTCGGGGAAGTCACCGCTGCAGCCGACGCCGGCCCCAATCGAGAAGTTCTCCATCTCTCCTTGGTTGTTGCTGCTGCCATCGTTCGCGTTCCTCAGAGGCGACACGGCAAGCATCAATCCCAGACTCAAGACTCCTCTCGAGGCAAGCAAACAAAAAGTGCGCAAGCTCAACCTAGGCACGTCAAAAAACGATATGAGCCCGCTGTATAGACACACTATATAGTCGGTGCAATCACGCTTTACTGCATGAAAGTCTGTGTCCAAGCAAATTTTTAGCAGAGAGATGATGTTTTTGAGTCTCTGAGGGTGTTGCCAGGGAAAAGGAGAGGGACAATGAACGAGAGTGTGGGGGTCGGATGGCCTTTTGATGATGTTTATTTATTATTAGCATTAATATTTTCAAATGTTATAATTATTGCTGCTTCTTCTTCTTTTATCTTAAAGTTTGAAGTGTGAAAAATGATTGTGGAGAGGATGGATCTCCACCACTTGTGCGCTTGACATGTCTGAGCGATTTTTGTTTCTATGTCTTTGTTTTTGTTCGTGCTTGCAGTTGCATATTATTATTTTTATTGTTTTCCTTCTGTCTTTTTAGGGTTTGTGGTTGCTCTTTTTTTGAGGGTTTTGAAAATCTGATGGGGTGGGATTTGAGCTTCATTTAATATTCCTTTCAACTCATGTCTGTAGACAGAGAGGGAGGGTCAAGTTGATGTTGGCGAGTAGAATTGGAATTGGATTGATATCAGCTCGTCCATCGTTGTGCAGTGCGAACGATAGTGATGGGGCCCAAGTGGATGATTTAATCGAAGCTCTCGCAATATTGAGAGTGATATAATCTCTTCTCCATATGTATTTATTGGCTCATCATTCAAAGTATATTGCGCGAAAACTATGAAATGTTCGATGAATAGGGATAGGTAACTACCAGCTTGACAGTCTGACAATATTGTTAATTATTTATGACCGCACGATCTTTCAATCAATCACTATTTTATGCAAAAAACGCGATGATAGTGGGTGGATCTATGGTTAAGATCATACTATCTTTGACTGTACTATCAATAAAGCATTCCCCATGTGTATATTCATATATTTATCGGCTCATAAAGTTATTGCTATAATCATTTGTTTTGCTTAAAGAAAAATGGATATCGAAAAGTTTGGGCGTGTGAGCTTCTCGTCTGTGCAATTTAATTGGTCACGGTCATTACTTCGTTAATAAATGCTTTGCACGTCGCTTGCTTATCCTATGAACTCTTACGTCTCGATTTTTTCCAAGAAGAAACATCACACTTTTTACGAACTATGTGATGAGATCCTTCTGTATTAAGATCGCATGTTGCTTTGTCATGAGCTAATTCTACATTGACTACAACTATTTGGGTCATTTGCTGTTTTAAACAAACATGGATTACACCTAATATGGTGACCAACAACACATAGGAAAGAATTTTATTTTTGTCATTAGTCGTTTTCTTTTTTGTCGAAAGTCATTAGTCGTTTAACATGTGCTTTTGGAGTACTTTTTACCACATACACCCACACACAGATATACTCTTTTAAGAGTGACTGCTTCTAGGCAAACCTCCTGGATCATACCCTTCTATGAACCGTACAAGCATGTCTTGTGCCATGGTTTTAACAAATCCCAGTTTCAAGGACTGGGAACCGGACCAGATCCCAGGCAGTGCAATCATTCGATCAGTTGCATTTTTTTGTGATTTGTTGTTAAAATTTTTCTCATTAACAACACATTCATCGGACTACTTCTCCTTAATTGCATTGCGTTGTCACTGAACCTTGAAAGCATCCTAAACATCTTAAATTTATGTTTAGGGTTACATCCAAGAATTTTTTTTTTCTAAATATTATTCAGTTCGGTTGGTTGGGTTCCCCTTGGAACCGAGAACTAGACTGACCGTAACTAATTCCAAATTTATGGAACTAGAAATCGGACCTAATCGACCAGCTCGGTCCAGTCTGAGATGTTCCCGATTCGATCTGTCCATAATACCTAGCTCTGGCTTAAGCTTGTTGCAGTACAACCATTAATGTGTGCTAAGGCTTTAGTAAGGAACGATGTCGCTAAGGGCTAGGTTTGAGACTTGAGATTGCGATTTTCTTTTCGATTTCCACAAATTGTATTGATCTCCATGTAGCTATAGATTACACGAAGCCCACCAGATGAATCTCTAAGCTCCATTTTAGCTGTTTCTGGTCAATTTTCATGTAGTATCTTCTCAGAACTTTCACCATTAAAAAGGCCCAGACCGGGTCCTTCCTTTAGAAGTGGCTGGTTTGCTGTTGGCATAGGTATAGAAGGGTTAATGTACATATCCATGTGTCCGGATGAGCAAACATCGACATCAAATATCAGTTGAGCGTCCTATGAGGGGAACATCAAACTCCGCGAGATTTTCGTTAGGACCGGTGACAATTAATGTCTTCAGCAACGACTCTTATCCATCTTTTCCAATAAATGAAGTCTATCTAAGGTGTGAGTAGAGCTGCCACCGGATGTTGGAAAAGTCTACCTCGTTAAATACTATAAGATAACGGGAAAATTACCCAAAAAAAAAAAAGATCCTTAATAAATTACACTTGTGTCAACTCGGTCTTAAAATTTTTAATTGTGTCAATCGGCTCCTAAATCTTCTAATGTATTGCCAATTGAGTCCATTCGGCTAATTTCGATGGAAAATTGCTGATTTGTACGTCAATCGTCCTACGTGACAAGGCGGGTCTTATTTCTAGCACATTGAGTATTTTCGAAAATTAGTCGGGAGTGATCGGATCGAAGAGGTGACTTCAAACAGGTGCAGGCTTCTGAGGGTCAAAGGATTATTGACCTCGTCCTCCCCTTTCGTTCAATTTCGAATGTTTCAGAAGCAAATTCAACAGTCGCATAGAGAAGCGTGCTTCGACAGGAACAGGCAAAGGCACGCGCTGCAGATTATCCAACAGTTTTCCCTTTGTTCTTCTCGGCACTGCCGGCTCAGATTTTCACCCAATACCATGATGCCACCTCTCCCCGTCTTACGATTTTCAACAGGCAAAACACTTGTTTTTTCGGTCTTGTGAGGTCTGTGTTTTCCGTGTTCGACCTATATCCCTTTTTTTTTTTTTTTCTTTTTTCCCTCTGAAGATAGAATAAAATGCAGTTATAAACCGGTCGACATCGAGAAAAGAGAACAAGATCGCAATTGTCCCGATGCAAATTGATCAAAAGGACAACATTGTTGATTCAAATTCATCATTTATCTTGAGTGGGGGAATTGATGAGAACCGAAGAAAGCATACCAACGAGACACCGCGATCGACTGTCGAAGTTGTCATTTCGGGACATCGCGATTATGTGCACCGGCTCTCCTCGTGTTCGAAGACTAAACGCGTTGGCACGTCGTACTATATTTTGCGAATTCGTGGCTAAAGAAAGAATATACCACTTTCGGAACGAGAGGGACCCCAGTGTCTCAATAATAGATCAGCTGAGGAAACCACCAAATTCGAGGTGGGGACGTGTTTTTCTCTCCCCCAAGGGGCGACTTGAATTCTTGTTGTCTTTTTCCTATAATGATCTTAACCCATCGCTTTCGACCTTTAACGGTACATCTACTCTCCTTCGGCCCAACGAATAGTCAACGTTATTCGATTTTCCTGGAAGAACAATACCTACCATTGCAGCAGATAATGGTAGTCAACGTTATGCCGTGTTATTGAGAACCTGTCCTGTTTCCCTGGAAGCCAGATTTACTTCCTAATCGTTGGTTCTGTGACATGGAATTGTTGGGAGTAAGCAACAAGATTCGAACCTTTGAGCAACAAGAGTCGAACCTTTGACCAGTGCTTTGATATCTTGTTAGACAAACCGAAAGTTCAAAACATTAGAAAACGGTTCCCATATGAATTTGCAGCATATTTCTGAATAGAGACAATACACCACTTTTATAGATATCGATTTTGTTTCAAATTGTCAAAAATGACGAAACTATCTCGTATTACGTAGCTGCTGCAATGCAATAGACTTGGTCACGCTGGACTCAAAAATCTTATAACGTCATCCATCCTTAGTCGGAGAAGGCCTCTAATCAATGGTCACAAGCGTGAAACCAACCATGGTTAACCTTATACTTAAGTTTGCATGTGTACGATGTGTGTATGACTTGTAACTCACTAACCGGGCATATGATTGGAGGAAATTGTTGATATGCATATATGAGTTGTATTAGAGAAATTTCATCAGAGAATTGATGTGAGGTTGAACAATTAATATATTCATGTTGGCTCATAAGTCATTAACTTAAACTTTTAAGTGAATATGAGTTTGACTGAATATGTTAATGTGTTCGAATTTGGGTTCCTTCTTGGTAATCTCTCTAGGTGAAAGTATCGAACTTCTGATGTTCACTCCTATCAAATGGTATCAAAGCCGATAGTTTAGTTGCTTAAGGAGTATTAAACCTAATATTGGAGCTCACACGTGATGGGAGAGCAAACCTAACATTAGAGCTCACACGCAAGAGGGAGATTGTTGAGATACATGTGTGAATTGTGCTAGAGAAGTTCCACATCGAAGAATTGATATGGGATTGAACAGTTAACATAACCCACTAGCTTTAACTTTTGAATAAATGTGGGTTTGACTAAATGTGTTAATGGGCTCGGACTTGGACTCCCTCTTAGTGATATCCCTAGGCTAAGGTATTGGATTTCTACTGCGCATTCCCATCAGAAATTTCCTGTAACTAGGAATGGAGCAAATATTTTTCCATCTCAATAATGTGAATGGAAAGATTTATGCACAGAAGAAGCAGCTAGGAAAGTTTTTAAAAAGCGTTTCTTTTTAATTGTTAGTTATCAAATACATAAAAAAAAAAAGACATTGTTGTAGTTAAAGCGTAGAACAAAAAGATCACTAGTAACTGGAAATAAATACAGACTGAGATTTGCATGTGGTTATTCCCAGAAAAGAGATCGTAGATCGATGAAATGCTCCCCTACAAGCATAGTGAGACCACGCCGGAAGCACTAAACCCTCCAAGTGTTTTGCAGACCGCAATTACATGTAATAAAATGTCACAAACCCTTACTGCCGCCTCTCTATGCAACTCTTTTCGGGGTTCTTGTGATGTATTCCTCCAACAATTAGGTTATAACCACACTAAGGCTCCGTTTGTTTCGCGAAAAATGAATAATTTAATAAAAAAAAGTTCAAAAAATGATTGCTCAGGCGCACACGACAACACTTATGGAGTAGAATTCTAGAACAAAAATCCGTTTAGTTACGCTACATCATTTTTCTACTTCTGAAGCATTTTTTTTTTACTCCAAACGTAATTTTGGAGCTACTGGAAGAAATAAAAAAATCTTATTTCTTTCCAGAAATAGAAAAATCAACTTCTACTTAAAGCAGAAGTTGATTTCTAGAGCATAAGTATTGCCATGCGCACCTAGATCTCTCTCTCTCTCTCTCTCTCTCTCTAACTTAGAAAAATGAATGAACGAAAAATTTAACATAAATTATTGTAGATAACGACTTTTTTTTCATTAGCTAATTACTTTAAGTGATATGATCTATCATTTTTAGGAAGATATTTTTCAAATCACTCACTTTTTACGAAATAGTAGAGTCTAAAAGTCTAATTATATGCGTCCGAACACATTAATTCTTCATCAACAAAGGTCAACATATTATTTTAAAAAATTCAAAAAATAGACAAAAAAATTCAATAAATATTAAAATATTATTCATAATTATCTATATCGGTGCCGACCGAGCCACGTCGGCAATTTTCAGTCAAAATTAGCCGAATAGACTGAATTGGCGTAAATACAAAATGTTTAGGACTTAATTGACAAAAAAAAAAGATTTATGACTGAATTGACACAATCGCAATAGGATTATAACTTCTTTTTTTGTGATTTTTGTGGTATTTGAGAGGTAGATTGGTGGTTAAAACTTTTTTCAACTTGCGGATTATGTCTAGAAATGCAAATTGTTGGTCTAGAAAAATGAGGTCGATAAGGGCAGTGGCTCAAACTGGTGATGATAGTACCATGACTCTAAATACGAGGATCTCGAGTCTCCACATTGCATGTGTAATTCCTGTCTTTCGGCCTCAATCATCTAAGATTTTGTCTTTTTGGTGGCCATCGTTTCAGCAATTTGTGTTTTTTTCCATTGCTCATGAATGATTCGTACTCTTTTCTTGACCCGTTGATGTCGAGGATCCTATCTTTAGTGCTGGGGGCATCCAACCCAATTATTGGTGTTGGGCATATGAAATCTTTCTAGCCCCCCCGACTTCCGTCTCCCAACGCACATGCTGTAAGCATATTGCTTCGCTAATGCTCCGCTCACAGATTTGAACTTTCAAAAACCTTTTTCTTGCTCATTTCATGTTCGAAATCAAGGCTCGACTTTTAGTCATGTAAAACTCAATTGGTGTATTTCTTAAAAATTAACAAAAAAGTTCTAAACTTATTGTAATTGTGTCAATTCAGTCTTAAATCTTTTTTTTTTTAGATTTGTTTTAAACCTTTGCAATTGTGTCAATTCAGTTGCCGGCGAATTTTGGCCGTCGCAATGACGTGGATGCCAACCGGCGAGGGAGGAGATGAAAGCGACGAAAAGAGAAAAACAAGTCGCTAATTTGCAACGAAAATATTCGTGGCAAAATCGTCGCTAATTGAGACGAAAAATTCGTGGCAAAATTCGTCGCAATTGAGACGAAAAAATTCGTGGCAAAATTCGTCGCTAATTGAACGAACATAGTACGTGGCAAATTCGTCGCTAATTGAGACGAAAAAAATTCGTGGCAAAAATCGTCGCAAATAATTGCAACGAATTTTGCCACGTGGAATATTTCGTCGCTATTTTGCGACGAATATAGTACGTGGCAAATTCGTCGCTAATTGAGACGAAAAAAATTGGTGGCAAAATTCGTCGCTAATTTGAGACGAAATAAATTGGTGGCAAAATTCGTCGCTAATTTGAGACGAAACACTTTCGTGCCAAAATTCGTCGCTAATTTGAGACGACTCTTTAACAACGAAATTTGCCACGAAATTTCCGACAAAAATAGCGACGAAAATTATTTCATCGCCAAATTGGGTCACCAGATTTAGCGACGAATTTTTTTTATTTTCGTCGCTAAATTGCGATGAACTTGAAAATGGGTTCGTCGCAAAATTGAGTCACAAAATTAGCTACGAATATTTTTCATGGGAAAATTCATCGCTAATTAGCGACGAAGATTTAGAACGACATTTGCCACGACATTTGCCACGAAATTTGCGACAAAAATAATTTATTGACCGTAAGGTTTACAAAATTAGCGACGAAAAATTTTAAATTCCGTCACTAAATTGCAACGAAAATAAATTCGTCACTGATTTGTTTCAATTTTCGCAAATTTTAGTAACGATATTTGCCACAAAAAATTGTGTTTATCACGAAATTGCAACGAAAATTTTGCTTCAAAATTCGTCACTAATTTGCTGCAAATGCTATTTGCCTAAAAAATCGTGGCCAATTAGCCGAAATTAAAAATAATTTAGCAACAAAATTAGCTTTTATATATTTGTAGGGCCTCCCGATGATAAAACTAGAGAGATCCTTGTTATACTTGCCAATCACAATTTTATCAAGCATTATTAAAACCTGAGAGAAGTGTCCATAATATCTCAAGGAAAATATCATATTCCTAAAGAACTCAATAATGTATTTGTACATACAAATTTTTCTCCAAAATCCTAATTACACCACAAGATAGACTGATATGTACATCCGGAAAGTCACTCCAAACAGTCACAAATGTAACCAATGATGAAACATCTAGAGGAACAGGATTTTCAATTCACTATGAGCCAAAACGAATCACTTATGGCCTGCCGTTCTTTGGTCAAGAATAAGCCTTTTCCAATGAAAGCAATCTCACACAAGAAGATAGGCAGCCAGCTTGGTGGACTTTATCTTCAGCCAATAAATCATGCCATCCTTCAGCAGAATAAAGAGCGCAAACCTTCTCATGATAGATGGCAGCTATGTCAAAATTTCCATGCGTAAAGGAGACCAGCTATTTCACCATCAAGGACAACTCCATGCCTTTTCCACCAGGAACGATGGTAATTGTCAGCAGCACCTTTGGTTAGCTCCAGATAGTTCTCCTATCATGATCAAGTTTTAAGAATGACAAATTAAAAATAGTTCCTTTCCTCTTTTAGACCCCCCATAAGGCTGTGTCCAGAAAAAGTAGAGTTTCCCATTAAAAATTTACCAACACAGAAAGCAACCTCTTTAAGTTTAGCAAAACTAAAATTCATGAACAGAAAAACACAATGCTAGAAAATACTCGTAATGGAAACAGCAAGCGAAGGAAAGATAAAATGACAAAGCTACTAGTAAATGCTAAGGTAAGATTGTGCTTGCCGGTGGTTATACCTCGAAATCCTCCAAAGACGAGAAAGATCTCCAAAGATCTGGACTCGATATGGTATTGTGAAGAGCATGTTCTGCAGCAACATAAATCTCTGCAAGCTTCGTAGGCCTACCGATTGAGCTCTCAAATCCTGGTGATGAGTTTGTTCGTGACATAATCGCTGCGTGAGCTTTATTTGTTGGGGCAGTTTTTAAAGATATATCTGAACCCAACCTGTTGACAAATTGGAATGATGAGAAAGCCATGCAAAACAGAACAAAACAGTGCCGCACAGTTGGTAAACAGCCACAAACTTCATTACCCATCAACAAAACCTGGTTGGTTGCACCCACTCCTTCCACATTCACAAAATCACAGTAAACCAATGCAAACCTGGAAACCGGCAAATATGGGGTTGACATTAGTTAGCAATGTATGTTTTACTGCTATAAACAGGATTAAGAGTGCGATGGTTCAGTTAATACGCACTCATAACGCTACAACATCTAGCTATGCTTTATTTTATACTCGATGGGAGTTGACAAGTACCTAATCAGCTAAAACTCCTCCTGTATGTCATTGATGAGAGACAATAAAATAGGCGTGCCCAAATGGAGGAGAGTGGAGTCGGTATTGGAAAATAATTAAGGTATGAATTGAAAAATCTTTTTCATTTCATATTCATTGTATCTTTTCAAAGGCAGTAAATAGTCTCTGCAAGCTTTTGCAATGTAATGCTTCTGTAGTAAGTGAAAGATGTAATCGCAACAAAGACGGGGGAAGGAATGGATGCAACAATATTGGATGAGTTATATACCTCTGGATGCACCCACTCCTTCAACTTCTCTGCCCGGTTGGTTGCGCCTCTTAAGAACAACATGTGCTTGATTGTTCGATCTACAAGAGCATCACTGCTACCCTGAAATATAGAACAAGTAATTAGTGAGCCTAAGAAGCAAGGACAGGAAAATGACACGAAAGAACCAACTACAAGATGGTACAGACCTTCGCACCATTTTGGACAAGGTCTCTAAGTTCCTTAACATGAATTGAGCATCAATACTACAACAACAGAAAGTCTATTCAATTAGTATAGATTCATATTCAAACAATAAACCAACAAAAAATTCTTACCATTTAATCAATGAAACGATTGATAAAATCATCAACATCTTCAGCAATCTCATTATCATTTTGTTGCTCATCATTGTGTCCATCACCTATTTCATTAGTGGGAGGTACAGGAGGAACCTGATCTTGATTGAGGTTGAGGTGTCGCAAGATCAATTGCGTTTGACACTCTAAAGATTTGATTCGTTCATCTCTCTGTGACAATTGTTGTCTGACTATTTCTATTTCTTCATCCTTCTTTACAAGTAGATGTTTCAGTTGGGTCAATTCTTGGGTCATTTGCTCCTCCATTCGTGTCCTTGAAACGGCGGCTTTGGATGATGAAGCCCCAGCAACCTTTGTTGAATATATCCTTGATAGGGATCCCATCCCAAATATTTTCCCTCTTTTCATCCCACCCGATGCCTCCACCCATAATGTCACATTGTCAGACCCTCCACTTGATTGGTTAGATCCATCAACACCATCAACACCATCACCACCACTAGCAGTACTCATTAAAAGTTCGTCATATTTTTCCTACATGACCAATATAGATGAAAATAAAATAACTTCATATATATATACATATATATAACTACCATCAATATTAAAAACATTTATTATTTTGGTCCTAGTTAACCTTACATACCTTAATAGCTTTTGCTCGATCGCTAGTCCATGTCTTATCTTTTTTTTGAAATGTGCGTTCAAATGTAGCAGTATATGTCGGTTCCGTCCCCAATTCATCTGCCTATAAAATATAAACATAAATGAGTAATTAAATTACATTAACATACAGCATGTTTAACAAACTTACCATTCTTTTTCTATGCTCTCCAATGCTGATAGAGCCCCCAGCATATGTGGCAGACCCTTCACTGGATGATGAAGCTCGATTCTTCTTATTTTGTTCACTTCTTTCCTTAATTTTTTCAGTTTCCCAAGTTTTTTTCATTTCTGCCCAACTGTCACCTGTAATGAAATCTGGCTTCACTTGACTTGTCTTAGCTTTATTCATCACATTTCGTATGTGATCACCGGCTTTCTTTTTGAAAATTCTTTTAACTTCATCCTCTTCCATTTCATCCCACCTGAATTTCCGCTGCAATAAATAGAAAAATAATCAACTTTACTTGCACCGAACTTAGTTTCTAAGAAAATAGAATGGCAAAACTTACCTTGAACTCATTCCACCACAAATCCTTTACTTCTTTTGGAGCGCTGCTGTAACTAATCCACTCCCCCCTCCAATAGTTATTGACTATTTTATTAAGTTGCCTCACAACATATGTAGCATCTGTGAATCTGTAAACATATTAGAACGATATAGATAAATCAGTTGACATCCATATCTAAAACCCAAAATCAAGGGATGCCCCATGAATATTACATATACTTAAAAAATGAAGTACTTACGAATCTCCATATGGGAATATCATGAATCGGCTATCTTCTTCACCTCTATCTCTGTCATCATTCGAGTGTTGCATGAAGGAGATGGAACCGAAGGTGATGGAATTGAAGGAGATGGAACTGAAGGAGATGGATCTTGAGGGTTAGACGAAGGGCCAATGTGTCCATGTTGTTCATCAGCAAGTACTGGTTCTGGGTTAGGTGCAAGGGAAGGGAAAGAGGAAAGGGACATGGACGAGGATGAGGAAGCAGAATGGGAATGGGATGGTCTTCTTTGAGAAACTGCACCACGCATGTGACCTCCACGTTTATACTGACAAGTAGGAAGGTTAGACAAATATCTCAAACAATATGAATATGTATTAGGGACACATAATGATGTAAACCATGAAGCTTACCATTATGTTTCAGAGAGCAAGAGATAAACTCGAGAAAATGAAACAGACTTGCTATCGGCTTTGATAAATAGCAATCTCTGGTATCGAAGAAACCTATTGAAATCTTGTGAACATCAAATTCCATGAAAAATAAATGAGAGCTTATTACAATCATCTTAGAGTGGTAGATCTTAAACAAACCTGGAAAATCAAGCCCTATGCTAGGATTGAAAGTGCAGGTATCATTAGGTAAAGAGCCGAATTGCAAAAGATGATATCTGAAACCTACAAAAAAGATAAAATTACAAACTAGTCAAACTGCTGTAAACTGAAATAGCCAGAAACGAAGACATTGAATTTGACAACTAGACAATGCAAATGCAAATCATTTGAGAGTCATATAACCAGACATTCAGCAGAAACCGTCAAGTTCACGACAGTAACTTGAAATACCAGACTAAGAAAGGCCTCCAGCTACATAAACAAGTTCCCTTACAATTTTCTGAACTTATTTCTTGCATCTGACATTTGCTAAGCCAATAATCACTAAAAAACAGCTGGGTGTAAACAAAAAACTGACCTTAGATCAAAGTAGAAAATACTTCTTAAGTAAATTGAAGACAGACACCATTTAGATAAAGGAATTATGAAGTCTGTCTCTCATAGCATATCTTTCATTTCAGCCCATTGAAGTATAATCCTCTACTCATTGAAAAAGTATTGCAATGTGGAGAGGAGTACTCGGAGAAGTCAATGCATAAAAGAATACACTATTTGCTTTGTACGTGCAGTATCATCAGTTTGAGTCTGTGGCAGCAAAAGGAAGATCGCTTTCTGAATTAAATGAATCTCCGACCTTCTTGAGGATTAAATATAAAGTAGGGTATTACACAATAACCAGCTTGAAAACAGTTCTACGAAGATCCCTCGCCTGCACTCAATTCATTGAGAAAATATACAAGAAATTGCTATCAGTAGCTTGTCATAATGAAACATATAAGACATTGAAATGACATAGACAAGTAAGAATCTGAATGCAAGATAGATCACCTATTACTGCTCCATCATTTCAGCAAAGAAAAACTATATAGCATAGCCAACAACAACCATATAAGCAAATCAAAGCAGATTTAGGATGAAGGCAAAAGAGGAGTTGGACAACCCAGCAGCGCTGGTGTCAGGAAAATTTACACGAAAATTTTTTTTTAGCAAAAGTAAATTTCAGTAGAAATTGACCAACTAGCAACGGCACCATGCCACCCACCCTTTTGAGTCCATCATTGATTCTTTGCACACAAACACAACACACATACATGTATCAAAAGTCTACTGGTGTACTCACTTTAACATATTCAAAATGAAAATTATTTCAGCATACTCACAACGTTGGTTTGGACTATTCCAGGTGATACACGCAATTCGCTGATTCCAGATTCAGCAGGCAGTCATTGATGGAGGACACTTGTGAACATAACCTAAATAAGGCCACCTCGCCTCATTAGTGATAATTACAGGTCAGAATCATCATTCTAATAAGTATCACTTCATGATTTACAATATATTGGTATATAGCACTGACAATATGCCGTTTGCTAAGCAGAAAATCATACAGGAATGTATTAAGGGCAAACAGTCACTCTTAGAGAAGTAAGGTCATGAAGCAAGCAGTGACTACAGATAACAAGTTTGGGAATTGCATGAATTTATCGATTTCATATTGCCAATACTCAAATAATTGTTCCTGTAAAACCCGAAAGAGCACATATAGTGTTTTTACCCTGTCTAGCCAAAGTGGCAGTTTCGGGGTTGTCCATTCATGCAAGCATGTACACACTAGTATGGAATAGAAAATTGACGTTTTAGCAAAAACAAAAAGCATGGCCGAATAGGTTCATTGTCGGCAAGAAAAGGGGAGGTGGGCTCCTTAATCTTATGATGAGAGACCATTTTTAATGACCTCAACTCATTGAGCAGCTGGCGGAGATTGGAGACACTGGGGAAGAAAAGCTTCACGTTCAACAGGAAAAGAAAAAGCTCCCAGATAAGTGTTTCCTTTCGGTGGATATACTATTGGTTCAGGAAATGACATTACAACCTATTGGACTTCTGTGGTTTCAGGCAAAGAAAAAGAGACTCTCCTCCGAGACCTATCCCTCGGTCCGGAATGATCTGAGCCATCCTCGTCCTATCAATCTGGGGGTTGCTAAAATCGACATCATCAAGCAAATCTCAAAATACCACCACAAACCAGTATTCTCTCATCTAGTTCAGGGATAAAATGAAAACACGGGGACCATGTAATGGTGTAAGCGACCTACTGCAGAAATACAGGGAAAAGCATGTGAACCGAGCAATAATCAGAAAACGCCTGAGATCTTCATGATCATACACGACCACTCAGCAAAAGATGAGACCAAAAGAAGAAAAAATGAGTGGAGGGCGCACTCAGGTGGAACACAGAGTGGGTTTTCGGGAACGGAACGCACCTGCAAAATGGAGGCAGCGAGCCGATGAGGCTAGAGAGATAGCGCACGCAAGCCAACCAAAGCGCAGAGGAATGAGCAAAGTGGCGCAGATGAGCAAAGGGGAAAGGGGAAAGTGCGAGGGGAAAGTGCGCACATCAGCAAAGGGGAAAGGGGAAAGTGCGAACAGCAAAGGGGAAAGAGCGGAAGATGACCCAAAAACGCAAAGCAATTATTTCGGTTAGCGACGAAACACACTATTCGTCGCTAATTTCGCAGCTAATTAGCGACGACTAAGGCCAATTCGTCGCTAATTAGCTACGAATCAGAAGGTCGTGGCTAAATATAATTAGCGACGAAATAAATTTTTGTGGCTAATTGCTATTAGCGACGAAAAATGTCTTCGTCGCTAAAATTAGCGACGAAAAACCATCTTCGTCGCAACTATTCGCGATGAAATATTATTTTTCGACACTAATATTTGCGACGAAAATCATTTTTCGTCCCTAAACACAAATTTAGCGACGAAAAAACTTTTCGTCGCTAAAAAAAATTCGCGACGAAAACCTTTTTCGTGGGTAAACCTAAATTTAGTGTCAAATCTAAACCAAAATTTTGTGACGAAAAAATTTTTCGTCGCTAATCCTAAATTTAGCGACGAAAAGATGTTTTTGTCGCAAAAAAATTTGTGACGAAAAATATTTTCGTCGCTAAACCTAAATTTAGCGACGAAAAAAAATTTCGTCGCTAAACCAAAATTTTGGGACGAAAAACTTTTCTGTCGCTAAACCTAAATTTAGCAACGAAAATAAATTTTCGTCGCAAAACAAAATTTTGTGACGAAAATATTTTTCGTCGTTAAAACTAAATTTAGCGACGAACATAAACTTTCGTCGCTAAACAAAATTTTGGGTCGAAAAATGTTTTCGTCCCTAAACATAAAATTTAGCGACCAAAGAAAAATTTCGTTGTAAAATTTTTGGGACGAAACAATTTTTCGTCGCCAAACCTAAATTTAGCCACGAATATAAGCTTTCGTCGCTAAACCAAAATTTTGTGACCAAATGTTTTGGTCTATAAACCTAAATTTAGCGACGAAGAAAAATTTTCCTCGCAAAAATTTTGTGACGGAAACATTTTTCGTCGCTAAACCTCAATTTAGCGACGAATTCAAGGTTTCGTCGGAAAAATTTTGGGACGAAACAATTTTTCGTCGCTAAAGCTAAATTTACCGACGAATGGACTTTCGTCGCAAAACAAAATTTTGGGACGAAAACATTTTTCGTCGTAAACCTAAATTTAGCGACAAAGAGTGACTTTCGTGGCAAAAATTAGCGACGAAAAAATTTTCGTCGCTAAAACAAAATTTTGTGACGAATAAAAATTTTCGTCGCAAAAATTTTGTGACGAAACCACTTTTCGTCGCTAAACCTAAATTTAGCAACGAATAGAGACTTTCGTTGCAAAAGTTAGCGACGAATAGTAACTTTCGTCGCGAAAATTGCGACGAAAAACATTTTCGTCGCTAAACTAAAATTTTGTGACGAAAATTTTGTTCGTCGCTAAACTAAATTTACCGACGAATACAAATTTTCGTTGCAAAAATTCGCGACGAAAAATGTTTTCGTCGCTAAACTAAAATTTTGTGACGAAAATATTTTTCGTCGCTAAACCTAGGTTTAGCGACGAATACAAATTTTCGTCCCAAAAATTTTGGGACGAAACAATTTTTCGTCGCGAAACCTAAATTTAGCGACGAATATAAACTTTCGTGGCTAAACCAAAATTTTGTGACCATAACGTTTTTGGTCGATAAACCTAAACATAGCGACGAATAAAATTTTTGTCGCAAAAGTTTTGTGACGGAACCTTTTTTCGTCGCTAAACCTAAATTTACCGACGAATACAAAGTTTCGTCGTAAAAAAAAATTTGCGACCAAAATAAATTTTTGTCGCTAAACCTAAAGTTAGCGACGAGTATATATTTTCGTCGCAAAAATTAGCGAGGAAAACGATTTTTCTTCTAAGCCAAAAATTTGCGTCGACAAAAAAAATTCATCGCTAAACTTAAAATTAGCAACAGAAATATTTTTCATCGGTAAACCTAAAATTAGCAGCGAAAAACATTTTTTTCTCGCAAAAATTACCAACGAAAATATTTTTTCGTCGCTAAACCTAAAATTCGCAACGAAAATGTTTTCCGACACAAAATTTACCCAGGTTCACCCCAAAATAGGGCTACATCCTGCGAAGGGATTCTACTATATTTTTTAGATTTTCACCACAACTACTCCTTACAATAATCGATTATACGCGTACGATATATAGTACTTAAAAAATAAGCCCACAATCCTAGTCTATCCGAAAATCCTTGATCCCACAATAAACGAGCCAACTTTAAAAAAAAAAAACTAAACAACAATAACAACAATTACAACAATAATGACAATATCAATAATCTTCATCTTCGTCTTCGTCTTCGTCTTCGTCTTCGTCTTCGTCTTGATCTTCATCTTCATCTTCTTCAGTATCGTCATCTTCATCCTCTATCTCAAAATCAGATTCTTCAACAATTTCAAAATTTGATTCACGAATTTCAGTTGGATCCACATCTATTACTGCTCCACATGGATCTCGTAAAGTTGGAATGCAAACTTCATCAATTTCAACTGTGTTACAAACTTCCTCTTGTTGATATGCTGTATCCTTCCAGTGTTCCTCGATTTTTCTTCTTGCTTTGGTTTTACATACAGCCCACCAATCAACTTTGTCACGTTTCAAACTAGGATATGATCCATAATACACTTGAATTGCTTGTTGTGCCAAGACAAATGGTTCATATTTCATATACCTTTTCTTGTGATTTATTTCAACCAAATTAAACTTCGTATGCACCTTCATTCCTCTGACGGGGTCGAACCACATGCACTTAAATAACACAACCCGCATAAATGGTCCAGGGTACTCTATCTCTATGATTTCATCCAACAAGCCATAAAAATCATCTTTTGCACTGCCACTATTGGATGACCGAACACACAGACCACTATTCATCGTGGCTTTTCCCATTCCGTATTCTTGAGTATGAAAATTGTACCCGTTTATGAAATATGCTGGCCAAGTTCGTACTCTTGAATTTGGACCCCATGATAGATGATATACCAAATCTTGCTCTTCAACTTGATCACGATTACTGTGAACCTACGATCACACACGCAAAGTCAATAATATACATTTTAATAAATGAGGTATAAAATATTAATAACTTGTTTTGGTCCATAGACAACTTACATATGTTTTGAACCATGCTGCAAATTCTTCATTGCACAAACGATCAAACTCATTTGGTTGTAGTCCATACATTGAATTTTGAAAAATCCTATGACCAAATACCATTTAGATATTAGCAAATATTTCATACACAACATATATTTGCAAATGTATACTTACTCGAAGTATGGCTCCACTTCTGGACAGTTTAGTAAAACATACGTGTGGGCTGCTCGCCATTCTTCGTCTGTTAAGTAAA
>JAGVVM010000302.1:0-30989 GCA_019149425.1 Psidium friedrichsthalianum | reverse complement strand
GGAGATCCGTCTCTTCACCATCCCAGCCATCACTCCTAAGCAGCTTTATAAATAATCATCTGAGATTAGGAAAAGAAAAAAATTATAAACGTCCCCTTTTTTTTTTTTTTTTTATTGCAGGAGATCTCTCTTCACCATCCCCCCTTTTTTTCTTTTTTTTTTTTTGATTTTAGAAAAGAAAAATTATTAGTCTCCAAATAATAAGAAAAATAATTCATAAATACGCCTTAATTGTAAGAGTTAAATTTTTTTTATGTAACTTCAAGGGATAAAAAAAGAAGAACAGAAGATCAAAACTATGATCACCGCATGCTGATCTCTAATTCGTCGTATCTATCGTGCTCTTTGGAGATTTAGAAAACACTTAGATGAATTGAATAATTTGAGAATTCAATACCTTATGTACAATAGAAGATCACATATTAGAGTTAAATTGAATATTCTAAATATGGTCAAAGTCATAATATCAAAAAAGTCATAATATCAAAAATATTTTTTGATTTTTACAATCAAACTAAGGAAAAATTTCAAATAAGAACTTGAAATGTCATAATTTTCTCAAAAAAGGGTCTGAAGTACCTTCTTTGTTTCAAAAAAGCGTCTGACCAAAGATATTTTAGTCATTTACAATTTTTTTATTTTTTTCCTTTTTTTCTTTTTTAATTCTTTTTTCCCTTCGTTTTCACCGGTGGTGATTGGGGCGGCCTCACCTGGGCTGCGCAAGGCTTGCCTCGCCCAGGCAGCCAACACGATACTCAAAAACGAAAGCAGAACAAAATTACGAATAGTCAGTGTGCTTGCCGAAGAAGATGAGCTCGTACACCACCTCGCCGGCAGCTTCTCCCAAACGCAGGTCGAGATGATCTTCTTCCTCGATGCCCTTGTCGGGTTGCAGCAGCCTCATTTGTTGCTGTTCAAGACAATGCAAGTTGAAGAAGAGATGCTAAGAAAAAAACTGATTTTTGTAAATTATTTGCAACAATTAGATAAAATACCTCCTGACCAAATCGTACCATTGACAAAATCGTCGTAAAGTTTTATTTTTATGCGTAGAAGCATTAGCCCCGCCGTGGTACAAACACGAACTATGTGACACCCATATATTCATAAATTATTTGCAACAATTAGGTAAAATATCTAATTAATACTCTTGATGCACCGGAGGAATACGTTGATGTGATCGTTGGGAAAGTCAACAGTCAATGTTACCCGTAAATATTTTTCAAATGATTCATTTTCTGCGAAACAAACGGAGTAGGAGGAACAATTTGACTTTCTTCTTTTTCGTTTTTTTTTTTTTCGTTTCCCGCCTTCTATTCTTTCTCACTATACTCTTCTCCTTCTCGCCGCCTACTGGTAGCGGTAATCGATTTCAGGATAGGCTGATTCCATACTTTGAATGTAAAACCCACAACGTTAGATCGGTTCTCTTAGGAACCGGCCTTGAACCTGTATCAATGCTAGGAAAAGGTTTTACTTTAAGTAACATAACAATTGTTTTCCCTGATTTCTCAGGAGACATTGAAAACTGAATCGGTCAAAGACGATTCCCCGGTGATGGACTCCTGAGTTTGACTGGTCCGGGTGCTCACCCCTACCCGTTGCAAAATCATCTTTTGAGACTCGGAAAATGACTGTGATATTATGTGATGTGTGCAACCTTAGTCATCGATGAACATTCGATGTATGTTTTGCTTATTTCTTAGCAAGCTTGTTCCCCGGTTCAAATAGCACTTCGGCTTTGCTCTGGAGACCACTGCCATGGGCTTGTTTGCTTGCAGTAATGATCATACTTTTTACCTTATTTTCTCGAAAATTTCAAAAAATAAAAGCAATATTATCACGGATCGACAAGAACTTACAAAAAGTCAAAAACAAAGTCGTTCTCACTTATCTAGGACTTTAGCAGTTAGATCCGACTAAGTGTAATACGAAATTAAAGAGATAAGTTGAATTTTCTAGTCAAGTCGAGCTGAGCAGAGCTAGTCGAATCGATCCAAGCGTTAATACCTTGAATACTCTATCGACTACGTTAGCATTTGAAAGTTCTTCAAAGATAAAGAGTAAGATGACATTCCAAATGATACGTGACTTACGTTTGATTTGATTACGGTCTAACCAAACCCGCCGTTTGTTGAATCTATAGTCCAAATAATCATTAACTCGATCTTCGATATGTGAATTATAAGGGTTGAAGATTGGACGGTACAAAATGCAAATGATATCGATAAAGCAAGAGTCTAATTCTCTAAAAAAAAGTTGCAATTTTAGGTCCTGTTTCAATTCTATCTTGAAATTTTTTTTGTCTCGTAAAAAATTCCCAACTTTCATGGAAAAATTACCCAAAAAGTCCTAAACATATTGCTCAAGTCAATTCAATCATAAAACTTTTGATTGTGCCAATTAAATTCTAGACATTTTCACATTTTGCAAATTGAGTATGTCGGCCAAATTCAATGGGAAATAGCTAACATGGACACCGATCATCCTGTTAAGATTCGGCGCACAATCAAATCGAAGTAAAACGTAAAGCTAGAAAGAGAAATCAAGACACAAGATTTTATTCTAGTTCACCATTAAACTATGGTTACGTCCAGCAGAGAATTCCACTATAATTAGCACTTCGCACCTCTCATTACATCACTCAATTACAAGCGAAAAAGAGTATATATAATAGTAGTTATTCATGAGCCCAAACCCAAATTACTAATGAAAAATTATGGGTTTAAATTGTAAAAACCCTATAATGTCCAAGGGCTCTGTCTCTTGAGACTCTTGCCCACTCAGCGTAGAGCAGGACCCACGTGCTTTTCTATCGTAAGAGAGTATAAACCACATCTCAACACATCTTATGTGACACAACTAATACTGACGTGAAGAGTTTTTAATTATATTTTAATATCTTATTGAATTCTTTTATTTTTCTTTTCTTTTCTTTTTTTATTTTATTCTAATTTCCTTCTTTGTTTATTTTTAACAATGACCGGAAAAAGTCACAGCCCTCATCCATGTCTGGGTAGTCGCACAAAAATGTAGGAAAAGAGAAGAAATAAAATAAAATAAAATAAAATAATCAGTAAAAACTTAATTAAAAAATTTGAAAAATATTTTAAAAATATAAAAATTATCTACCTCAGCATTGCTATGCCATGTAGGATGGTCGACGTCCACAACGGTGACTTCCGATCGAAGATGGTGGAATAGACTCAATTTGCAAAACATAAAAGATTTATGACTTAATTAGCACAATTAAAAGGTTTAAGACTGAATTGACAAAAACGTAATAGAATCATGACTTTTTTTGGTAATTTTTCCCAATTTTCACTCTAATTCCGTATATGTCCATGTGTCCAAAAGTCGTCACTAATTTTTTGAAGGTCACCAAATCATGAGGCTGCTATTGTTTCGTATGAGTGTGAGGGTATTAATGAAGATGCAAGTCTTGATATAAAACCTCTAACTGACCGTAATGTTGATAAATTTAAATAAACCAATGGTGATTTTTGGATAGGCACCCTAATGTTGGTAATTTTGAATAAACTAGTGGCGATTATCGGATGCGTTGATTAAACTTGAGACTAGAGCGAAAGTTGAGAATCTTTTACGAGGCAAGAAAAAGTCTGAAGAATAACTGAGCCCGGATTGTTATTGACTCACTTGTCCCATACTTGCAATAGTCTTCCTCTTGAGTCTTGATGGACTCCGTGAGTATCAAAAGGTAACCGAGTCCAGTCAATTCACTACTCGAGCTTGACTCATCTAGAACATCCCCAAGGCTCGATACTTCATTCGTACTCGATTAAGCTTGATTTCGAAAGCTCGAGCTCTGCTCAGATACGTTTTCAATGAAACCCGTACTCGACTCAATTGATTGACAAATTAATTTACTCGAAATTCGAATTGAACTCGAGTTGGAGCTCCTTGAGTTTGGCTCCATTAAGTACTGGAGACTTGAGTTCCTCAAGCTCGACTTGAACTCGAAATGGATCGGGTAAATTTACGAGCTAAACTCGTGTAGCCTCTCACTTGGTAATGTAATTGTGACATTCTCCATTCGGATGGTCGAGAGTGATGGATGCTGATAGGAGTGCAGATGAATTTGTGAAACCAAAGTCGAGAAGATTGTCCGAAAAGTTCGGGCGAGAGCCACCCGTGCCAAATAGGACGATCATCGTCCATATCACCGATTTTCTGTCAAAGTTGATCGAATGAACTTAATTGACAAAATGTGAAGATGTTTAAAACTCAATTAGCATAATTAGAAGATTTAAGACTCAACTAGCAAAAAGGGGTAGGTTTACGATTCCTTTGGACTAACATTCTCGATTTTAAAGCTATGCATGATTCCATATTCCACATGGGAAGTCCAAGTCAACACCATTTTTTGGGTCGAACGTCCATGTCCACTTCAGCGGTCAAGAAGTCTTGCGAGTCAACTCGGAATCATTTAGACCAAATTGTTGGAAAACTTGGTGCCATAGAGAGAAGGCAACTCATTGCAGCCACCAGTCATTGTATTGGTTTACACTCGAAGACGCACGAGGTGAGTCCCCAAGTGATCATCATTCAATCTTCAGCATCACTTGCCAGAAAAAACTCCAGAGCCAAGAGTGGGAAACTGAACAATCATATCATGAAACTAGGAACATCACTTCTCGTTGTGGTTTCGCTGATCCTAGCCCACACCGTTTCCTCCGCCGACACCGACACCAGGATCACCTTGAGGAAGCCCAAATGCCGCGAAGACGAGAGGTCCGCCTTGCTGGAGTTCAAGAGGGCCTTCTTCCGCAAGAGCTTGTGCGCGTCCTACGACGAGCTCGTGCCTTTGAAGCCGGAATCATGGCGGGCGGCAGAGGGAGAGGCCGGGGACTGCTGTGCTTGGGATGGTGTCGAGTGCGATGAGGAGACGGGTCGCGTGGTTGGCCTTGACCTCGAGAATAGCTGCCTCCATGGCCCGATCGGCTCCGATGCCAGCCTCTTCCGTCTTGTAAGATTGCAGAGGCTCAACCTCGCGGCCAACGACTTCAAATTGTCCCGAATACCGTCCGCAATAGGCAATCTGCGGGAGCTAAAGAGCTTAGTCCTCTTCGATTCATCGTTTCGTGGACAGATCCCAC
Organism: Psidium friedrichsthalianum; assembly: GCA_019149425.1. Classification (NCBI taxonomy): domain Eukaryota; kingdom Viridiplantae; phylum Streptophyta; class Magnoliopsida; order Myrtales; family Myrtaceae; genus Psidium; species Psidium friedrichsthalianum. The sequence continues at coordinate 25,872 of JAGVVM010000302.1, read as the reverse complement.
GGGAAGTCCTGAACTTGACCAACTTGTCCTTCCTCGATCTTTCTAATAATACACTGAAGCTTGAGACTCCTAGTATAGACAACCTAGTCCGGAGTCTAACGAAAATGGAGGCACTCAACCTCTCTCAAGTGCTCACCTCGGGTCCGCTTCCTGAAGCGCTTGCAGATTTGTCCAATCTGACCTCCCTAGTGCTTGCGAACTGCAGTTGGCAAGGCGAGCTCCCTATGGCCACCTTCGAGCTGCCGAGGCTTGAAACTCTCGATGTGAGCTTCAACAAGAAGCTCTCCGTTCATATGCCGGAGTTTCATCGGAGTAGCCCACTAAAGTCATTGTCGCTTTCCTGGACTAGGTGTTTCGGTCAGCTTCCAAGTTCCTTTGGCAACCTGAGTTCTCTAGTTGAGCTGAAAATCGCAAGCTGTGAGTTATCAGGGGTCATTCCATCTTCGGTGGGCGAGTTGGCTCAGCTTCATACGTTGGACTTGAGCGGGAACCAGTTGACGGGCGAAATCCCGCCTTCTCTCGGGAAGCTCGTCGGACTTACCTATCTCGATCTTAGCTCCAATCAACTCTCTGGGGAAATCCCGTCTTCCTTGATGAGTCTCGCGGAGGTCACTCTTTTCGATCTTAGCTACAATCGATTGACCGGGCAAATTCCGTCCCGGATCTCAGGCCTCACCAGTGTACTTGAGGTTGATCTCTCCTATAACAGACTGGAGGGGCCGTTGCCGAGGACAATCTCTGAGCTCAAGAATCTCAATGAGCTCATCGTGGTTTCGAACTACTTGAGCGGCACCGCGCAATTCGACGTGCTGATGAAGCATCAAAGCCTCCAGGCACTGTACTTGTCATTCAACAATTTCTCGCTGGTCACCCAGGACCTGAATGTTAGCCTTTCGACAATAGCTGTTCTTGGTTTGGCTTCTTGCAGCTTGAGGGAGTTCCCCAAGTTCCTGACAAAGCTCGACACGTTGGAATGGATCGACCTGTCATACAACGGAATTTCTGGGCAAGTACCTCAGTGGTTGCTAAATGTAAGTACAGAGAACTTGGCACACCTGAATCTTTCTAAGAACTCCCTGACGGGATTTCCATCCTACCCGGTCGAATTCAAATGGGCCAATCTCCAGACTTTGGACCTCCGATACAACGGAATGGAAGGACCGCTTCCGCTTCCACCAAGAGACATCTCGTTCTATCTCGCCTCGAATAACAAACTGATGGGAGAGATACCCGCGACGATGTGCCAGCTGAGCTCGATTCAAATACTCGATTTGGCCGAGAACGAGCTCTCGGGAGTCCTCCCTTCTTGTCTGAGCAATTTGAGCAACACCCTTTTGACGTTGAGCTTGCATGGCAACGGGTTTTACGGAAGAATCCCTCCACTGCAGAAGGGGGCGTGCGAATTGAAAATGATAGATCTGAGCGACAACCGATTGCAAGGGCCATTGCCTAGGGGACTCAGCAAATGCGTCGAGCTAGAGTTTCTCAATTTGGGTAACAATCGGATTGTGGATACATTTCCTTCAGGGTTAGGCTCTCTTCCTAATCTGAAGGTACTCATTTTGCATTCCAATAGATTTCGTGGTGCTATAACGGAGCCGCAGAGCAATCATCATCACTTTCCTAAGCTTCACATCATTGACCTGTCCATGAACAACTTCTCTGGTGGCCTGCCGTCGAAGTACTTCGACTCCTGGAATGCCATGAAATTCGAAGAAACAGAAGAGGTGGTCTATTACAAAGACCGGATGGTGCAGTACGCCTGGTTCACGAGTTCGTACGGAGATTACGATTACTCGTTCATGATACTCAACAAAGGAATCGAGATGGAGTATAACAAGATCTTGGAGTACCTGACTGTGATCGACCTTTCGAGCAACGGCTTCGTCGGAGAAATCCCAAGTTCCATCGGAAGCTTGAAGGAACTCCATTTGCTCAATCTCTCCAACAACGCCATCACCGGCTCCATCCTTCGTCCCTGGGAGATTTGACCAAATTGGAAGCTCTCGACCTGTCAAGGAACGAGCTCACCGGGAAGATCCCTCCGGAGCTAACCCAACTCACTTCCCTCTCCTTCTTCAACGCGTCCCGCAACCGTCTTTCCGGGCCTATACCTCGAGAGAAGCAGTTCAACACATTCGAGAACAGCTCCTATGGGGGGAACTTGGGCCTCTGCGGACCTCCTCTGACAAAGAAATGCGGCAATCTCGAAGCGCCGCCACCTCCGCCATCCGACGATGATGTGCTTGTCAAAGAGGACTCAAGGACATCGTGGATCGAAGAACTGGATTGGAAAATCGTGCTGATGGGCTTCGCAAGCGGGTCGGTCGTAGGCGCGGTTGTGGGGCTCAACTACACCACAGGAATCCAACATTGGTTCGTCGACAAGTATTGCCGAGGAAAGCGGAGACGACCGAGGCACAGAAGAAGGGTTGTCTGATCCGCATTCTGTAATATAACGTGACGTAATCAGCTCTGTGTGTGAGATGATCTTCAAGTTCAGCTCTTGGAAGTTTACTTGAGACTACTCGAGAATGTAGCAAGAGATTATGAATTGGTCTCTTCTTGTTTAGCAGGGTGTCAATGGTTTACTTCGGTTCGGTTTTCTTAAAATCGAACCGAACCATTAGGGTAAACACATGAACTGGACCGAATCTTGACCTGAACTGAATGTGAACTGAACCGAAACCTAATTCAGCTTAGTTCAGTTCGGTTCGGTTTTCAGTTTTTCCTTCCTCCATAACTCACACTCTGCAAAGCTCGAGTCCTCAGCTCTTCCTCCAATTTTTTTTTTCTTTTTTCTCTGTTTCCCAGTCTAATTTCCCTCTCATGACTTTCTTTTGGGTTTTGATCTCTTGCCCACCCACAATCTCACTTACCCATCACCAGCATTTCTCCTCCACCGAGAAATTCCCTTTCTTCATTTTTTTTTTTTACTCCACTCTCTACACGACACTCGTCAGGTCTCTGTCTTCTCTCAATCTGGTTCAAAGACAACCCAGCAACGATAGGCAAACGGATGGTGCTGACTCCTCTTGACGAAAAGCTACACTTCACCTTGACAATGCCCTGAGCCAAACCGATTAAATGCGAACCACACAGCTGTGAATCCCGTGAATCACCGCTGAAATCAAGCCCTACGGCTCGGTTTTGTGAAGCGGGTGATGGATTTTTGTTTACGACAGAGTATCAGAATAATCACGATAAAGAAGAATAAGAACGATGAACAAGAGATTACCCAGGTTCACCTCCTGCAAAGAGATTTCACTATGTTTTCGATTTACAGCCGCTCAACTCGTTACAATGATCAGAAACGAGAAAAATACATATATATCCCTAAAACGGGCCCAAAACCTAAACTTCTAATTAATCTCTTAATCTCGCACTAAACGGACCAGCTTAAATAAACGGGTCAGCGGAACCCCCGTCGGGAGGCGCTGCCCCCGAACCCCCGCCCGCTGACCGGGCAGCGGGGCACCCGTGTCGGGGGCGCTGCCCCCGAACCCCCGCATTCCGCACGCTGGGATCACATGTCGTTAGATAACACTTCAGTTCCCTAAGCTCACGTGGGCATACCCGGTGTGAGAAACAAGGGTTCCCGAAGTATTCGCCAACCCCAACAGTGAGTGTCTTCACGTCCTCTGACCGCTTGCTACTGGCCACCGTCCGAGGGACTAGGTAAAGAATCCATCCCTCAACAATCGATTTCGGCGCAAGAGAGAAGAGGAAGGTGAGCGTGACGAACTGAGGTAGTGAGACGGCTCTTGGGTTTCTCTGTGACGAAGACGAGGGGAGAGAGAACGGAGAAGAACGGACAATTCGAGAAGAAGAGACAGATTGTGTAAAAACTTAAGAGGAAAAATGGTTTTTTTTTTTTTGGTTCGGTTAATTTTCCATTTCGAACCGAACTAATCTGAAATAAACTGAACTAAAAAAAATAATGGTTATTCTCTCATTAACTAACCAAAAACTGAACTAAACTAAAATGTACCAACTTTTCAGTTCAGTTCGATCCAATTAGTTGTGGCAAACTGATTAATTTCCTTATAAACTTTAACAGTTATGACAAGTTAATTAATCACATGATTTTTTTTTTCATTGTCCCATGCAATTTAAGATATTATATATGATACGCACTTTTGTGTAGACTATTTTTTTTTTCCTTAATGGCAAGCCGCATACATCGTCACTATTGTGGATCGTTAATGTGACAACCCCGAATTAACTCACTCGAAATATTATTCGTTTTGGCCCGTCTTATACCAAGCTTTACAATTTTATCCTTTGGCATATATGTAGGCACTTTCCCAAGAGAATGTTGATGTTACGTCGAAAGACACATCTTGTGAGTTAATTCTAGTTTCACAATTGCATGCTGAAATGAGCAATCTATTATGTTATGGGTGACCTTACTTTCTTAAAAGCACTACTAAACATATAATCTGTAAATGCACCCCCTCTTGATCTCTGAAGCCTCTTAGACTCTTGGATCTATAGCCACTACTTTACGCTATCACTTCTATTTTCTTAGCCATCCTAAAGGCTCCTTAGGAAGTTGCTCATTGTCCGGGCCCTCTAACCTGACAACCACTCCTGCCCTCGCCGAACGGGGTAATTACAAGATAAGCACAACTCTTCACGAACCACAAAGAACAATTTACAAAAGCATGTTCGTGATAAATGAATTCCATCCAATTCCCATCTCAAAGCTCATAAGAAAAATTCCTAAGCAATCTGGGATTTTTTGTTCAATTACGACAGGGAATATATTTATACCTATCATTATAATTAACATTTCCAATTTTGTGAAATGCAAATTCCAATTTTCACTTAATAATCTGCTAAACAAACATCACATCATCATTTAAAAAAAAACATGTCATGCAGATCCGGCAAGAAAATGGAAAGACATCATCGTCATCCAACTATCACTAATTTTCTGCTTAACACCCCATTCTGTCTCTCTCTCTCTCTCTCTCTCTCTCTCTCTCTCTCTCTCTCTCTCTCTCTCTCTCTCTCTCTCTCTCTCTCTCTCTCTCTCTCTCTCTCGCGATTTCACTAGATTTTTCAGTTCACTCGCTCATTGCTAAGATTTCTGCTCCATTCTCGCCGAGTTGGACGAGTAAAAGGGCCAGCGACAACAATGGCGGACGAGAAGGAGTCGACGTCAGTCCCACTGAGCAGCAGCGGCCAACGCGACATCGACGAGGTCGGCCAAGGAGGCGGAGATCCCGAGGATCCAGTCAAGGCCCGCCCGCCCTCTCGCCCCAGTTCCTCAACTCGCCAGGTCCTTTCGCGGCTCCCTGACTTTTTCGAAAATCTCTTATGATTTGTCCTTGTTTTATCTGACCCGCATTTTCGTCGTGACCGCCCCGGGTTCTGGTGGACCCTGTGCTTATTGGGTTCTCGCGTCTGGGTTTTTGATTATGTGTGCTGTTAGTTGACTTTTGACATTTCCGACCCTTTATGGGCGTTTTGGAGAGCCAAGAAGTGTGGAATCATTCGTGGTGGTGGAAATTAAGGCGAAGATGGATTCTTGGTGTTTCCTGGTGTCCCTGTCCTTGTATTCTTGGTCTCTTTGTATGTCTCTGTCTTGGACAGAGGAGGCAAGTGGAAGAGCCAAGTTGATCAGGACGCCGGTAAAGGAGGGAAAGGACGAGAGAAGAAAGGAAGTGGGAGAATAATGGGTGGTATTACTGAGCTTCACAAGTAGAGTACTCAGGGCGTGATTCAGGGTGACAAAGAAATATTTCGGGCCTTGTCAAGATTACCTCCATTACTGAAGTATGGGTCATTAGCTCTGTTGAGTTTTGATTCTTCCCGGGACTTGGGCAAAGGTAGTGAAAGGAATTGATGTAAAAGATGCAGCAGGGAAAGAGAATTGCTATATTGTATTGTGTGTCTGTAAACAGAGTACATCAGGGTTATGTAGAGCCGACAAGATATGAAATAAAGGAAGGAAAAAATACAGAATTTGTACATTCCTAAAAGGAAGAAATAATCCAATCAATCAGAGCCAAATCTCTAATCAAAGAGATTATAATCTTCTGTTAGTATCTCCAACACTCCCCCTCAAGCTCGTGGCCTATATATGTCTAAGACACCGAGCTTGCTTAGGAGATACGCATGCTGTCTTTGACACAAAGGTTTGGTAAAGACATCTGCAGGTTGTTCTGCAGTCCCAATGCCTCTGGTGACTATCACTCCTTCTTGAATTTTATCTCGAGTGAAATGACAATCAACGTCAATGTGCTTCGTTCTTTCATGGAAAACTGGATTTGCTGCCAATTTGAGCGCCGCATCATTATCACAAAACAATTCAGTTGGTCCTTCCATATGTACCCCAAGATCAGAAAGTAAACCTCGCAACCAGATTACTTCACAGACAGTTTTTGCCATGGCGCGATATTCTGCTTCTGCGGATGACAGGGACACAGTTGTTTGTTTCTTGGTTTTCCAAGAAATCAAAGAATTTCCCAATTTTATGCAAAAACCAGTAATAGACCTTCTAGTCATTGGGCAAGTTGCATAATCAGTGTCGCAGAAAGCCATCATCTTCATGTTGCAGTCGCGAGATAGAAAAATCCCAAGCCCTGGGCATCCTTTCAGATACTTTACCACTTTCAATGCTGCATTCATATGGGATTGCTTTGGTTGGTGCATGAATTGGCTTAATATCTGGACTGCATAGCATATGTCAGGTCTTGTCATGGTAAGATATATCAACTTTCCCACGAGTCTCTGATATCCCGATGGATCCTCCAGTAGTGGATCTTCTAGGCGCAGAAGTGCCTAAATCATATTCATGAGTTGTCATTTTGACATTTTGATCTATGGGGATGATAGCAGGTTTACATCCTGATAGTCCTGCTTCAGATATAATCTCCAATGCGAACTTCCGTTGACTGAGGTTGATTCCTTTATCAGAACGTGCAATTTCAATGCCGAGGAAATACTTTGGAGCCCCTAAATCCTTGATGTGAAAAGTGGAGTGCAGGTATTTCTTGAATTTCTCAATGCGAGACTCATCGTTTCCCATGATGAGTATGTCATCAACATAAATCAACAAGTAAATGGATGCTGCACCTGAATTCCATGTGAAAAGAGCATAATCATGTTTTGAGTGCTGAAATCCTGCTGCTGTCAAAGCATCTGTAAATTTGGCATACCATTGTCTGGATGCCTGCTTGAGACCATATAGAGATTTGCGCAGACGACATACCCGTGACTCCCCCTGTCTGCGTAATCCCGGTGGAAGATTCATGTAGATTTCTTCATCGAGGTCTCCATGAAGGAAGGCATTATTGACATCCATCTGATGAAGGGACCAATGGCGTGTAGCCGCAATAGAAAAAAGAACGAACAGTGACTTCCTTCGCTACAGGTGAGAAAGTTTCATGATAATCAAACCCTTCCTTCTGAGTGAAACCCTGTGCCACTAAGCGTGCCTTATATCGTTCGACAGATCCATCTGCCTTAAATTTGATTTTGTAAACCCATTTGCATCCAATGGGTCTTCGATTTTCAGGAAGGGGCACAAGATCCCATGTGTGATTTTCAATAAGTGCATTCAATTCAGCTTCCATCGCCTTTTGCCATCGAGGATCTCGTGCGGCCGCCTGGAATGAGGATGGCTCCTGTTCCTCAGATATTCGACTAATACTTCGCACATGTGCAGGAGAGAGACGACTAAAAGAGACATAAGAAGATACAGGATAATGGCTACCTGAAGCTTTGGATGCTGAGCAGATATAATCTTTGGTCCATGTAGGTGGTCGAATAGTACGCCCAGAACGTCGTGGTTGCTCAGTGGGAACTGGAGGAACTGGGGTGGAATCCAGTAAAGGCATTTCAGGTGACGATGGATATTCCCTAATAGAAGATGAAGGGGCATCTCCAGAAGGTGATTCTGCTGGCGTCATCTCCGGTCTCTCGGCAGGAGTTAATACAATTGGTGCTGGTGGAGCGACAAAAAATGAAGGACTGGAAGTCGAGACATCTTCGTCTAAGAAATGCTGGCGTTCCGGAAGAGTCGATGACGAAGAATCCTTTTCTTGAAAAGGAAATACATCTTCATGGAAAATAACGTCCCTGCTAATGAAAAAACGTCCAGTAGAAATTTCCATGATTCGATAGCCTTTCTGGAGAGTAGGATATCCCATGAAAATACACGGAGTGGCACGAGGATCCAACTTAGTTCGAGGTCCCATAGTTGTTACGTAACATAGGCATCCAAAAATCCGCAGATGATCAATGGAGGGCGATTTTCCATAAAGTAACTCAAAAGGAGTAATATCACCAATAACTCTACTGGGCATGCGGTTAATCAAATAGGTAGCAGTGACCACACAATCGCCCCAGAATTGTTCAGGAACGGAGGCTTGATATTTAAGTGCACGAGCAACTTCGAGGAGATGTCTATGTTTTCGCTCTACAACTCCATTTTGTTGTGGAGTATAAGTGCAAGACGTCTCATGAAGAATGCCATGAGAAGAGAGTAGAGACTGACAATCATTAGAAAGGAATTCTCGTCCATTATCGGTGCGAATTTTTTGAACACAAGTATTGAACTGGGTTTTGATCATGGAGAGAAAATTTGATAATTTGGAAACAGTTTGGCCTTTAGAGTGCATGAGGAAGGTCCAAGTGGCACGTGAAAAATCATCGACAATTGTAAGGAAAAAACGTGATCCATCACGATGAGCCGTATGGTAAGGTCCCCAGATATCCATGTGTAGGAGGGAAAAAGGACGAGTGGCCCGAGATGTACTTACGGGAAAAGATTGTCTGGATTGTTTAGCGAGAGGGCATATCGGACATTTTGGATGGGGAAATTTTGCACTATGTCCCAATCGCTGATGATAAAGAAAATTTTTAATAGAAACAACATTACAAGAAATGCTTTCATGCAAGGAATTTAAATCTCCAAGAGAATCTATCCAGAAAAATAGTCCATCTTCAACTCTACCCAAGCCCATCAGTTTGCCAGTCGTACGGTCCTGAAATGAACAATTGTCGGATCTGAATGTGACTGTGCAGGAATTTTCTTGACAAACTCTCGAGACAGAAAGAAGATTGAATTCAAACTCAGGAATGTAGAGGACATTTCGAAGGACAAAATTTGACCAAGCTGAACTGTCCCAGTTTTAGTGACTAGAGTAGTGTCTCCGTTTGGAAGTCGTACAGATATAGGATACTGAGATCGCTCATTAATGTGGGAAAATAAATTCTGACTGCAAATTATATGATCACTGGCACCTGAATCGATTATCCATGCATTACCCAAAATAGAATTTTCTTGGGATAAAAGAGTACCTGAGAAACTTGCATTCTCATCAACGGTCTTCATCCGGCTCAGCATTTTTAGAATAGTCTGATATTGGTCTTGAGTAATTGTATTGTGAGCCCCACCTTCTTTTTGTGCAGAAACTTGAAGAACAGATTTGTCCTTCCTTTCACGGTCAGTTGGGCGTCCGTGTAATTTCCAGCACGTCTCTACAGTATGATGTGGTCGTTTGCAATAATCACAAAATTTGTTTTTAAATTTACCTGATAATGGGCCTGTCCGGGAGTTATTTAACCCACGCGATGAGCCCGCTGAAACTGGGCCATAAGCTTCAGAATTTTGATTCGCTGGCCCAGGCCCATAAGGCCCCAAAAACTTGTTGAAACTCGCTGGGCCGTCAGATCGCCCTTTTTGATCTCGGCCGTCCAAGCCAAAGGGATTAGGGTTCCCTTTGGCTGCAGCCGCAGAAAGGGAAAGGTCGCGGTCTCTCTCGAATCTTCCTGCGAGTCCATGGTCCTGTGATCCAGAGAGAGCTTGGCCGCCGGTTCTTGGAGCTTGGTGGGGTGAGAAGACCGAGAGGGTCACTCCTTCGCCTTGCTTCGTCGCCGTGATCGTCGCCAATCGTTGACTCTCCTCTTGGACAGCGAGTTGAAAGATTCGACCAAGGCTCGGTGGTGGTTCCATCGCAAGAATCTGCGTTCGAAAAGGTAAGAAATCTTCATTTAGCACGAGTAAAAATCTCGTTGCCTTTTCTCGATCACGGATTGCTCGGTATTGTCGAAGGGTCTCCTCTGGTCCGTTTAGGGTTTCTTCGGCCGCTTCAATATCATTCCACAGGGCCGATAACCTGTTGAAGGTGCTTGTCACAGTTTGATTTCCTTGTTTGAATTCCGATAGAGCCTGTGTCAAAGAAAAAAGTTTTGCTCGATCGAGCTTCCCGTACATTTCTCGTATATTTGACCACATGGTCCTCGCGTCTTCGGTCGGTGGTAATCCGGCGGCCACTTCGGCTGTAAGGCAATTTCCGATCCACTGCCGTACTAACTGATTACACCGCCGCCAGTGACGGCGCTGACGCTCGTCTGTTGGGATTGGAATCGTGCCGTCCAGAAAACCATCTTTATCTTTTGTGACCAAAGCTCGCCGGAAGTCTTTCGCCCAAACCGAATAATGCTCAGATCCGGCCAACTGGAGGCTGATGAGCCGTAATTCTGGTCCGTCGGCCGGCGATGTGTACAATGGATCTCCGATCTCCGGTCGGTTGCCGCCGATCCGAGTGTGTACGGGTACACGGCTTGGTATCCGGGTGGAGGATTCGGGTAGGGATCCGACCCAAAAAACGTCCCATACCCGGTTCGGGTGTTTGCCCCGCATAGTGAAAATTGGGCCCGGGGGTTGGGCTTGCCCCATATGCGGCTGGTGGGCCTCCCCCGGGCTGATTACGTCCCTGTGCCCCATTGGATGACGGCAATGATGACCCAAACACAGTGGGCTGAGTAGGCCCATAGTACCACGGAATTGGCCCGAAATGGGCTGGCATGTACTGGGTAGGCTGGCCCGAAATGGGTTGCCCCTGGTTGGCCTGATGCTGTGGACTCCGAATGAGCTGAGCCTGACTGAAATTGCCCTCAATGGGCTGATCCTGAACAGAAGCATTTTCAGGAATTCCTGAGGGCGAATTCTCCACATCCGAACGGCTGTGGCTTTCTTCGGTGAGTTGTTCTTTGTTCTTCATGGTATCAAACAAGAGAGATTTTGATTCTCACACGTGTTCTAAACTGTTGTTGCAGATATGGACCGCAACAACAAGAGAAGAAAAAACAAGGTGCATGCAATCAAGAAAAAATGGAGCGGAAGCTAGGCTAGGAAACGGGCTCTGATACCATGAAAGGAATTGATGTAAAAGATGCAGCAGGGAAAGAGAATTGCTATATTGTATTGTGTGTCTGTAAACAGAGTACATCAAGGGTTATGTAGAGCCGACAAGATATGAAATAAAGGAAGGAAAAAATACAGAATTTGTACATTCCTAAAAGGAAGAAATAATCCAATCAATCAGAGCCAAATCTCTAATCAAAGAGATTATAATCTTCTGTTAGTATCTCCAACAGGTAGGTTCATGACAATGCTGTAATCCAATCCAATTTATAAGAAACATTTTTACAGCTGATATAATGTTGGTCTACTACCTCAATATCGCATTTTCGCCTGCTCAAGTGGTTAGCATGAACTCAAGCATTATCATAAACTATAAAGAAACGATGTTACTGTAGACTTAGAACTTCTGTTAAAAACCCAGATTGCGATTGTTCTGGTCTTTAACAATCTCGTGTGCTCTTGATATGGCTCAACAACTACAAGTGCCATAGCTCCGAGAAGTTCAATCTCTACCATTTTTTTTTTTTTGGGTTTGTGGGGGGGGGGACATAATTCCATTTCACCTTTTCTGAATGCAGGATGATTTCTTTCTTTCCAGTTATTAAAACTGGTTGCTGTAAATTTGCTAGCACATGCTCTTCTTTTGTATGGTGCATGCTTTGGTGTCATTATTTGGTTCTACTTGCTCAATTTGCTGATGTTATGATCAAACATTAGAGAAAAGGAACATTTAATTTTCTTCAGTTGAAAGCCTTCTTTACATCTTAACCAATAACATTTTCTCAAAAATTAACGTGCAAATTTTATAAAGTAGTCATATTTCAGAGTTCTTTTCCTTTCTCTTTAATGGATTTGGGAGTTTATGATAAGAATGGTACTTTTTTTTTTTTTATCAAAGTAACATATTTGTCATTTACACTGATATCTAGTTTATACAAAATAATAAACGAGATAAGATATGTAAATATCTAGCTTTATACGGTGGATAGGATAGAGTAAATTTCCTGGATTTCATATCTTATAATATCCAGTCTTGTCCGGCCTAAAATAGCTTCGAAGGAAGAAGAGAAGAAATGTGACATTAACCTTGCCTTGGACAGGGGCTTCCTCTTTACTGTTCATTTGTTTCTTATGGTTGATTAGCCTTTTCTTTGGCAGAAGGACACTTTTAGTGCCTTAACTTGTGTACGGAGATCACTTTAGTGCCAAAAGTTTCAAACGGATCACTTTAGTGCCAAATTTTTGAAAAAACGATCAGTTTAGTGCTAACTCCGATTTGGTCTGCAGGATTTCTGACGTGGCCTTATTTTATTAATAAGTGAAGTTAACGTGGCCGCCGGAGAGTCCAGTCAGCAGCTAAAGCCTTCACGACGTCGTTTTGGACATGGTTCTTCAAATAAGAACCCTAAATCAGCCGATTGAAGAGAAAAATCCCCAATTTGAAACCCTAAATCAGCAGAGCCTTGCGCAGCACGTGGAGGGCTTCACGAGCATCAATGGAGGGCTTCACGAGCGTCAATGGAGGGCTTCACGAGCTGCTTCAACAGCACCTCAAACCCTAAATCAGTCAATTCAAGAAAATCCCCAATTTCGAAGAACAACCCCAATTTCGATTTGACAAAAAAAAAAAGATAGATCGGAGTTGGAAATGGCAGGCTTCATGAGCGACACCAGCGGCTTTAGCAGCGCCTTAAACTCTAGCCCTAATTCTTCTCGAACTGAAGAAGGTGAATGTTATTGTTATTGTGGGTTACCGAGTCCAATAAGAACATCTTGGACTAAGTTGAATCCGGGTAGAAGATTCAATGGATGTGCTAGGTATAAAGAAGGCTTGAAGTGCAAATATTTCAAATGGGTTGATTTAAAATTCTCCGAACGAGTGACTGAGGTAATATTGGAGCTTCTTGAAGGACGACATCAACCTTTACCTACATTAGTGGACGAGTTCGATGATGTTGATGTTCAGTCAATGCAAGCTGAAAATAAGGCTTTAGAATCTTTGACCAACCATTTGAAGAAGAAAGTTGCAAGCATGAAAATTGAAAGAATTTGTTGTCGAGCGTTGATTATCTTATTATTCTGTTGTATAGTTTTTTCATGGGCAAATGTAAAGGGAACGGTGAGAATAGGTTTCCTAGTCTACCATAGTTGAAGATGAATGAAATGTGTACTTGTGAAAGGCAATTTGTAGTTGTGTTGCTGGTTTGATGTTTCCCTTTGTTGTATGGAATAAAAGTTTCCTATTGAAGTCGATGTTGGTATTCATTGCTTGTGCACATTTACAAGTTTTGATGAGATTAGTTGTTGTGCATTGTAAACTTCCTTTGCTTTGTTTGTGAATGAGATGTTAGTTATTGGTGATTTGCTGATTTGCTGTAATTTTTGCTGCAAACGCTGGTCAAATGAAAGAGCAGTTGTGTGCTGAAGGTGATCAATTTAGTGCCAATCGTGCTTTAAAAAAATAATATTTCAGTATCAATTTTTGACTGAAGTGATCACTTTAGTGCCAAGTTTTTATAAAAAATGATTACTTTAATGCCAAGTTTTAGTGAAAATAGCCATTTCAGTGCCAGTACTAGTTACGAAATGACCAGTTCAGTGCTAGTCGAACTTGGTGCATCAGTAGCAACTTGGAGGTCCAATTTGCAGCAGCTGCTGTACACCAGCTTACACCAGTTGCAGTAGCAGCTGGCACTAGTAGCTTGCAGCAGCTGCAGCTAGACTACTGCTCCAGCTGGTGCACCACCTTGCACAGCTACAGCTGCTTTGCTGCTTCTGCTTGCACCAGCAATTGTTGGTGCGCTGTTCAAAGCTACAGATGCACCAACATATCTCAACATGCACAAACAAAACTTCAGCACTTCAGTAACATCAACCAGCTACATAATACTAGCAACCTCACATAAGCCAAGAACAACACGACAACAAAAAAGTAAGCTACATATAAAAATTTCATTGCCATTGACATTTAATCGACCCTTCAGAAACAAGAACATCAATCAATAATGCTATCCACCTTCATTCACCTCCCATCAAACATGTCAAAAGGCAACAAAAAGACATAACACATCAAACTCAGTCAATAAGGACCACCCCCAGATTTTTTTCCTTTCGATGGCTTTTTCACTTTATTCATGATCTTTGCACTCTTTCTAATCCATCGGCTAGGTTCTTCAACTGGGCTTGCAGGTGTTTGATCATAGTCATGTGCAAGTTCTTCAACTAGTGCAGGTACTTCAACTGCCCTTGTTGTTCCATGAACCTTCTTTGCACGAGATGCAGTAGCTCTAGTAGTTAGCGATTGTTTTGGAGTTGCAGCAGCTTTTTTCTTCTTTGGAGTGCTCTTCCTTGGCACAGCACTGGACTCTTTTGACGTGGAGGTCCCTACAAAGCAAAAACCCCAAAAATTTATCACAAACACCAAAAAAGTTTCCCGATGTCCACATTGAGCCCTATCTTTTGCTCAACAAGTTGGGTGTACCACCAAACGCTTTTTTTTTTTTTTTCATATAGAGGTCCCACCAAAACCCTCCAGTACTACGCAATGCGCCCATAATGCCATAGTCCCCTCTCAGTCTACCACAGAAATGGAGAAAGCCCTACCAAGCCCTAATTTCGCTCAACTTTCGAAAGCCCTCATTTTTCTATTCAATCGGAGCCCTAATTTTCCTTTTTAAATTAATTTCGCAACAAATGGGGGAAGCCACATACCTATCAGAGTTGTCGATGGAGTGTGATGGCGAGCGATGGCGAGCGATGGCGTGTGATCGCAGTGATGGGAGCGACGACAGCCAACTCGCGACGTGCGACAGGACTGTGAAGCCACCGATGGAGAACACGAAGGCCTTCTCTTTCACGATGGAGAAGGTGTATGGAGAGACGACGTCTTTTTAGGCTTCTTTTCATCATCTTTTGTAGCAAACGATGTCATTTCCAACGTGGTGCTTCGTCGGATGAAATGACGTCGTTTCATAAGCTCCACGTGGATGGGCTTTCTCAGATT
Source organism: Psidium friedrichsthalianum (assembly GCA_019149425.1). Taxonomy (NCBI): domain Eukaryota; kingdom Viridiplantae; phylum Streptophyta; class Magnoliopsida; order Myrtales; family Myrtaceae; genus Psidium; species Psidium friedrichsthalianum. The sequence continues at coordinate 10,705 of JAGVVM010000302.1, read as the reverse complement.
TCATAGCTCAGCATTTATAATTATTCAAAAAGCCACGTATTATTTTTGGCCGGAAATTCTTGTCGGAGGCACCAAAGTGATCCTTTTTTTCTCCGACTTGTCACTAAAGTGATTCGTTTGAACTTTAGCACCAAAGTGATCTCCATATACAAGTTAAGGCACTAAAAGTGTCCTTCTGCCCCTTTTCTTTCTTGTCTTCACCTTTTGTGAACTCAACAACGGCATTCATGCTTGAACTGGGTTTTTTTTTTCCCTGCAGACCAAACACAGCCTTTAAAGAGGTTGAAATCGCCGCCCTCCACGTATTGGTGAATATGCATTTGGTTTCATCACATCAAACGTCATCCTTCAGTGCTTCTCTTATATAACTGTTCACCATCCCTATACTGACAATTCAAGCAGCAAATTACTGGTCTTGCCTGCTTCTTTAGCAGAAAATAATTGACAAACTTGCCATTTCTATGCATCCGATACTTCTTACCATTGTGTCTAATAATCTTTTTCCTCATAGATCAAGGAAAGCAGCCATTGTGTCTAATAATCTTTTTCCTCATGGATCAAGGAAAAGCAGCCCCCCCCCCCCCCCCCCCCCCAAAAAAAAAAGGAGAAAAGAAAATCTTTCTTTGATGTTAATAGACATAGAAACAGAGGGTAAAGGAAATATTCATATTAGAAACTTGAAGAACCACTGTAAACCAGAACACTAAGTTATAGATAAGTCCAATTGTAGAGAACTTGAGGTATGCATTGTATGCAAGTCATGGTGATTGTTGGATTTTGCTTTAATAAGAAAACAACAGTTGCACATAATGAGAAAAGGCAAACAAAGGGGTTGTTCGGGCCCTAAGACTATAGGTATAGAAATAGGAACTTTCATTGATGCACTTTTTTACTAGTCTGGTCTTATAGTCCTATAATGGACCAGGCGAATCCAGCAGGGGTCTCTTATTTGCTGTTAGCTATTGATGCTGTGCCAGAATGAAATCGGCCCAAAATACTTAAGCCAAGAGAGATACGCGCAGATTATGATATCATAGATGCGAGGTTTTCTGTTCCTGAGGTGACATCAATTGATAAGCACTAAGTGAAAAGGGATCAATAGATTAGAGAATGGTGTGAAGCAATAAGATAACAGTTTGTGATGACTTGAAGGAATCAACAAGTGAACAAGTCTCAGGAAGTCTCGTTCACATATGTGCTCGAAGAATCGAGAGAATATTGTCAGGTGAATGATGGTAGAATCGACGAAAAGTTGATAGAAGCTGCCGCTTATTATCAAGCTGAGAAGATCCATATCGATTCTGTGATAGACCGCTACATATGAAATATTCCTTTGATCGTTATTAACATCTAAAGCAATTGGCAATAGATCAAAAGTCTGGAATTGCACATTCACCGAGATCCAACAGTCATCATTCGGCGATGGAGAGGGATTATTTCCTTTATGAAATTCTATCTTGGAAGCAACAAGATGCTAGAAGAGTGTTTGTATGACGAAAGGAATCTCTAGTGATTTTATTACTATCTCGACGACTACGATTGATCATCTCGAAGACCATTCGACCGTCACTGGAAGATGGATAAAACTTAAAGAGGATCAATGCAAGCAAGGCAAGGTAGCTAGAGAGCGGGCCATTACAAGGACACTTTAGTATTCTATGATCAATTGATTCACTCACCGAGAGTTAACATCCTTGAGAAATGTCAAGTGCTTTGGTAGCGCGTGTAATTGATAGTGTGATCTATCAACTTTCGTAGAAACAATGCAAACTATAATTGTCCGCGACTCAAACTTCTATCAGCGGAATCCAGTATTGTTAGCTGCTATTATCTAGGAGTCTAGACTTAAGCTTTGATCTAAAAAGAACCATTATACATCTGCGTGTACCTATCTTCAATATTTTTTTACTTGTTGTTTTAAACAGTTTTATAGAAGCACCGCATGCGTAACTTGCATATATAAATAAACGACTTTATATTAGTATTTTATATTCTTCTTACGCTTTCATGTGTACTTTGGATATCTTTAGCGGTTTAAAATTTAATTTAATTTATCTCATATATTCCGGACATCACATGGGTCCAATTCTAGTTTTATTGTTAGAGAAAATTTTAAATAAATAAGAGCTTAAAATGCCTCTCATTTCTCAAATAAGGGTTTGAAGTGTAATTAGTTTTCAAATAAGGGATTAAAGTGCTCTTATTTTCTTAAAAAATGAATTAAAGTGTATATTGTGTTAAATAAGGGCCTAGTCTCAAATAAGGGCATGACCTTCAAGCTAGTCAAAGGCATTTTCGTTTTGTACATTTTTTATTTTATTTTTTGCTTTTTGTCTTTTGTCCTTCTTTTTTACCTTTTATGTTCATTTCTTTTCTTTACTTTTCGCCGATGGCTAACACTAGCAATGCCCAAATAGGGCTAAGCAAGGGTCGCCCTCACCCAATCCGGCAAGAATGGCCTCAAAGCCACAACCAAGCTAGCCTCACTTGGGCAAGGGTCGTGACCTCAATAGCAGCGGTGAGGGCTTATAGGTCCTCGCCTAGTCGCCGACAAGGGTTGTCGAGCCCTCGCCGACCATAGCAAAATAAATAAATGAGAAAAAATAAAAAAAATAACAAAAGTAATTTAGAATTAAAATAGTCTTTGGATGACAATTCTTAATCGGCCGAAACATTTAGCCAGTCGACGTTAATCCCTTATTTAAAAAATGTCACGATACTTTAGGCCCTTATATGAGATGATATAGTTATTTCAGTCTCTTATTGAAATAAAATCCATTTTAAGCCTTTATTCGAGAAATGAAGGCATTCAAGTCTTTTTTTGAAAATTTTCCTTTCTTTTATGTGAAATGGAGAGGGAGCTCTCAAATATAAAAGATATGAAGGCATTCAAGTTTGTATTTGAAAATTTTCCTTTATTTTATGTGAAATGAGAGGAGCTCTCAAATATAAAAGATATTCCAGAGAGAGAGAGAGAGAGAGTGAGTTTGGCAATACTTGGCCGAAAGGGTATAGGGGTCGTGAGTTGGTCGGAGGTGGTGCCAGACTGCAAATCCGATTGGCAATGGCCAAAGACACTAGGCAATTTGACCCTTTTTATTTTTAAAGGGATAATGACATAAATAGTCCCCAAACTTTAATTTGATCATATGGTCCTTGAACTTTATTTAGTGTGCAATATAATCTTTGAACTTTTAATTTGACCAATATGATCCTTGAACTTTTGGACCATGTTCAACTTAGTCCCTGAACTATAGGATCTATTTAATATAGTTCTTTAATTGATTTAAGTTTAGTGACTAAATTAGACATGTTTCAAAAGTTCATAGACCAAATTGATAAAATTAAAAGTTTAGGCCTACATTGTACATGGGTCAAAGTTCATGGACCATTTATGTCATTTTGCCTTTTTAAAAAATAGTACTCCGTTCACATTTCTATTTAAATATCTTTTTTTTTTTTTGTATTTCTGACTAGGCACCTAGTCAAACTTCAACTGAAGGCGCATCCTTGAGAAAAATTAGGAGGTGAAGAAATAACTAAAACAAAACTAGATCATATCGGATTTTTGCATTACTTAAACACAAATTATTGGGATGGAATACGTGATGACTCAATTGCACTTCGGATACTAATTTATTTTGGGATATGTTCTTAAGAAGCCTAAAACTTATCACGAAAGTACAATTGAATTCTAAAACTTACAAAAAGTACAATCGAATTCTAAAACTTGTCAAATTGATGCAATCAAGTCATTCATTAATTCCATCAATCTAGATTAACAGAAAATACTGATGTGACATTTTTAAAATTTTCTCTCTCCTACGTGGTGATAACTAGGGGTGAGCAACTTGGCCCACCCGAACCGGACCGGGACCGGTGGTCTGGTTCCCAGTTCTATAGAGGTCCGATTTGGTTCCCCGGTTCCTAAAATTGGGACCGGTGACCGGGCGGTCCGGTTCCGGTTCCGGGTTTCTAGGACCGGACCGGACCGCCCGGACCAAACCGGTCCTTTTTTTTAAATTTTTTTTCCTAATTTGGTCCGTGAATCTCTTTCGGCTCTTGGGCCTCTTATTTTTTTTTATTGGGAAGTCATTTTATATAGACATTGAAGTTCTAAAAAAATAATTTCAACAATTAGAGAATAATTTTGGTTTATTTTTTTTTGTCGGGTCCGGTTCGGTTCGGTCCGGTCCGGTCCATTTATTGGTCGGTCCAGTTCTTGGCATGGTCGGTCCGGTTCCCGGTTCCGAGAAATTGGAAACGGGACCACCGGTCCGGTTCCCGGTTCTTAGGGGAACCGGACCGGACCGAGAATCGATCACCCCTAGTGATAACGTGGCTAAAACACAAAAAATTTAAGACTAAAACAATGCCATTTTTGTCCAAATATGATTCATAATAAAATTTCTACATAAATTAAAGTTTAAAAAATCTAAAATATTAGAAAGAGAGAGGCTAACACTAGGCAGTGAGGATCACTACCCTCACCCACATCGGGTAAGGGCCTGCCGTGGTGCGGCATCATGGCACCTCTTATCTTCTTCTCTTCTTCTTCTTCTTCTATTTAGATTTTTTAAATTTAATTTAAAAAATGTACTATAAATGATATTTGAACCAAAAAAACGTCATTTTAGCTTTAATTTCATGTGTTAGCCATATCATCGCCACATAAAATAGAGAAAAATATTTAAAAGTCATGTCAGCATTTTTCATTAGTTAAGTTAAATGAAGTTAACGAAAAAAGTCGTTTGCACCAATTTACAAATTTTAAGATTTGATTATACTTTTTTAAAAAAATTTAGGACTTTCGATGTACATATCCTTATTCTTTTATTTCAGCCATAGACTTCTTCTTTGAATATTCCTATTCAGGAGATCTCTCTTCACCATCCCAGCCATCACTCCTAAGCAGCTTTATAAATAATCATCATGAGATTAGGAAAAGAAAAATTATAACGTCTCCAAATAATAAGAAAAATAATTCATAAATACGCCTTAATTGTAAGAGTTAAATTTTTTTTATGTAACTTCAAAGGGATAAAAAAAGAAGAACAGAAGATCAAAACTATGATCACCGCATGCTGATCTCTAATTCGTCGTATCTATCGTGCTCTTTGGAGATTTAGAAAACACTTAGATGAATTGAATAATTTGAGAATTCAATACCTTATGTACAATAGAAGATCACATATTAGAGTTAATTGAATATTCTAAATATGGTCAAGTCATAATATCAAATATCAAAAATATTTTTTGATTTTTTACAATCAAACTAAGGAAAAATTTCAAATAAGAACCTGAAATGTCATAATTTTCTCAAAAAAGGGTCTGAAGTACCTTCTTTGTTTCAAAAAAGCGTCTGACCAAAGATATTTTAGTCATTTACAATTTTTTTTTATTTTTTCTTTTTTTTTTCTTTTTAATTCTTTTTTTCCCTTCGTTTTCACCGGTGGTGATTGGGGCGGCCTCACCTGGGCTGCGCAAGGCTGCCTCGCCCAGGCAGCCAACTACGATACTCAAAAACGAAAAGCAGAACAAAATTACGAATAGTCAGTGTGCTTGCCGAAGAAGATGAGCTCGTACACCACCTCGCCGGCAGCTTCTCCCAAACGCAGGTCGAGATGATCTTCTTCCTCGATGCCCTCGTCCGGTTGCAGCAGCCTCATTTGTTGCTGTTCAAGACAATGCAAGTTGAAGAAGAGATGCTAAGAAAAAAACTGATTTTTGTAAATTATTTGCAACAATTAGATAAAATACCTCCTGACCAAATCGTACCATTGACAAAATCGTCGTAAAGTTTTATTTTTATGCGTAGAAGCATTAGCCCCGCCGTGGTACAAACACGAACTATGTGACACCCATATATTCATAAATTATTTGCAACAATTAGGTAAAATATCTAATTAATACTCTTGATGCACCGGAGGAATACGTTGATGTGATCGTTGGGAAAGTCAACAGTCAATGTTACCCGTAAATATTTTTCAAATGATTCATTTTCTGCGAAACAAACGGAGTAGGAGGAACAATTTGACTTTCTTCTTTTCGTTTTTTTTTTTCGTTTCCCGCCTTCTATTCTTTCTCACTATACTCTTCTCCTTCTCGCCGCCTACTGTTAGCGGTAATCGATTTCAGGATAGGCTGATTCCATACTTTGAATGTAAAACCCACAACGTTAGATCGGTTCTCTTAGGAACCGGCCTTGAACCTGTATCAATGCTAGGAAAAGTTTTACTTTAAGTAACATAACAATTGTTTTCCCTGATTTCTCAGGAGACATTGAAAACAATCGGTCAAAGACGATTCCCCGGTGATGGACTCCTGAGTTTGACTGGTCCGGGTGCTCACCCCTACCCGTTGCAAAATCATCTTTGAGACTCGGAAAATGACTGTGATATTATGTGATGTGTGCAACCTTAGTCATCGATGAACATTCGATGTATGTTTTGCTTATTTCTTAGCAAGCTTGTTCCCCGGTTCAAATAGCACTTCGGCTTTGCTCTGGAGACCACTGCCATGGGCTTGTTTGCTTGCAGTAATGATCATACTTTTTACCTTATTTTCTCGAAAATTTCAAAAAATAAAAGCAATATTATCACGGATCGACAAGAACTTACAAAAAGTCAAAAACAAAGTCGTTCTCACTTATCTAGGACTTTAGCAGTTAGATCCGACTAAGTGTAATACGAAATTAAAGAGATAAGTTGAATTTTCTAGTCAAGTCGAGCTGAGCAGAGCTAGTCGAATCGATCCAAGCGTTAATACCTTGAATACTCTATCGACTACGTTAGCATTTGAAAGTTCTTCAAAGATAAAGAGTAAGATGACATTCCAAATGATACGTGACTTACGTTTGATTTGATTACGGTCTAACCAAACCCGCCGTTTGTTGAATCTATAGTCCAAATAATCATTAACTCGATCTTCGATATGTGAATTATAAGGGTTGAAGATTGGACGGTACAAAATGCAAATGATATCGATAAAGCAAGAGTCTAATTCTCTAAAAAAAAGTTGCAATTTTAGGTCCTGTTTCAATTCTATCTTGAAATTTTTTTTGTCTCGTAAAAAATTCCCAACTTTCATGGAAAAATTACCCAAAAAGTCCTAAACATATTGCTCAAGTCAATTCAATCATAAAACTTTTGATTGTGCCAATTAAATTCTAGACATTTTCACATTTTGCAAATTGAGTATGTCGGCCAAATTCAATGGGAAATAGCTAACATGGACACCGATCATCCTGTTAAGATTCGGCGCACAATCAAATCGAAGTAAAACGTAAAGCTAGAAAGAGAAATCAAGACACAAGATTTTATTCTAGTTCACCATTAAACTATGGTTACGTCCAGCAGAGAATTCCACTATAATTAGCACTTCGCACCTCTCATTACATCACTCAATTACAAGCGAAAAAGAGTATATATAATAGTAGTTATTCATGAGCCCAAACCCAAATTACTAATGAAAAATTATGGGTTTAAATTGTAAAAACCCTATAATGTCCAAGGGCTCTGTCTCTTGAGACTCTTGCCCACTCAGCGTAAAGCAGGACCCACGTGCTTTTCTATCGTAAGAGAGTATAAACCACATCTCAACACATCTTATGTGACACAACTAATACTGACGTGAAGAGTTTTTAATTATATTTTAATATCTTATTGAATTCTTTTATTTTTCTTTTCTTTTCTTTTTTATTTTATTCTAATTTCCTTCTTTGTTTATTTTTAACAATGACCGGAAAAAGTCACAGCCCTCATCCATGTCTGGGTAGTCGCACAAAAATGTAGGAAAAGAGAAGAAATAAAATAAAATAAAATAAAATAATCAGTAAAAACTTAATTAAAAAATTTGAAAAATATTTTAAAAATATAAAAATTATCTACCTCAGCATTGCTATGCCATGTAGGATGGTCGACGTCCACAACGGTGACTTCCGATCGAAGATGGTGGAATAGACTCAATTTGCAAAACATGAAAAAGATTTAGGACTTAATTAGCACAATTAAAAGGTTTAAGACTGAATTGACAAAAACGTAATAGAATCATGACTTTTTTTGGTAATTTTTCCCAATTTTCACTCTAATTCCGTATATGTCCATGTGTCCAAAAGTCGTCACTAATTTTTTGAAGGTCACCAAATCATGAGGCTGCTATTGTTTCGTATGAGTGTGAGGGTATTAATGAAGATGCAAGTCTTGATATAAAACCTCTAACTGACCGTAATGTTGATAAATTTAAATAAACCAATGGTGATTTTTGGATAGGCACCCTAATGTTGGTAATTTTGAATAAACTAGTGGCGATTATCGGATGCGTTGATTAAACTTGAGACTAGAGCGAAAGTTGAGAATCTTTTACGAGGCAAGAAAAAGTCTGAAGAATAACTGAGCCCGGATTGTTATTGACTCACTTGTCCCATACTTGCAATAGTCTTCCTCTTGAGTCTTGATGGACTCCGTGAGTATCAAAAGGTAACCGAGTCCAGTCAATTCACTACTCGAGCTTGACTCATCTAGAACATCCCCAAGGCTCGATACTTCATTCGTACTCGATTAAGCTTGATTTCGAAAGCTCGAGCTCTGCTCAGATACGTTTTCAATGAAACCCGTACTCGACTCAATTGATTGACAAATTAATTTACTCGAAATTCGAATTGAACTCGAGTTGGAGCTCCTTGAGTTTGGCTCCATTAAGTACTGGAGACTTGAGTTCCTCAAGCTCGACTTGAACTCGAAATGGATCGGGTAAATTTACGAGCTAAACTCGTGTAGCCTCTCACTTGGTAATGTAATTGTGACATTCTCCATTCGGATGGTCGAGAGTGATGGATGCTGATAGGAGTGCAGATGAATTTGTGAAACCAAAGTCGAGAAGATTGTCCGAAAAGTTCGGGCGAGAGCCACCCGTGCCAAATAGGACGATCATCGTCCATATCACCGATTTTCTGTCAAAGTTGATCGAATGAACTTAATTGACAAAATGTGAAGATGTTTAAAACTCAATTAGCATAATTAGAAGATTTAAGACTCAACTAGCAAAAAGGGGTAGGTTTACGATTCCTTTGGACTAACATTCTCGATTTTAAAGCTATGCATGATTCCATATTCCACATGGGAAGTCCAAGTCAACACCATTTTTTGGGTCGAACGTCCATGTCCACTTCAGCGGTCAAGAAGTCTTGCGAGTCAACTCGGAATCATTTAGACCAAATTGTTGGAAACTTGGTGCCATAGAGAGAAGGCAACTCATTGCAGCCACCAGTCATTGTATTGGTTTACACTCGAAGACGCACGAGGTGAGTCCCCAAGTGATCATCATTCAATCTTCAGCATCACTTGCCAGAAAAAACTCCAGAGCCAAGAGTGGGAAACTGAACAATCATATCATGAAACTAGGAACATCACTTCTCGTTGTGGTTTCGCTGATCCTAGCCCACACCGTTTCCTCCGCCGACACCGACACCAGGATCACCTTGAGGAAGCCCAAATGCCGCGAAGACGAGAGGTCCGCCTTGCTGGAGTTCAAGAGGGCCTTCTTCCGCAAGAGCTTGTGCGCGTCCTACGACGAGCTCGTGCCTTTGAAGCCGGAATCATGGCGGGCGGCAGAGGGAGAGGCCGGGGACTGCTGTGCTTGGGATGGTGTCGAGTGCGATGAGGAGACGGGTCGCGTGGTTGGCCTTGACCTCGAGAATAGCTGCCTCCATGGCCCGATCGGCTCCGATGCCAGCCTCTTCCGTCTTGTAAGATTGCAGAGGCTCAACCTCGCGGCCAACGACTTCAAATTGTCCCGAATACCGTCCGCAATAGGCAATCTGCGGGAGCTAAAGAGCTTAGTCCTCTTCGATTCATCGTTTCGTGGACAGATCCCACGGGAAGTCCTGAACTTGACCAACTTGTCCTTCCTCGATCTTTCTAATAATACACTGAAGCTTGAGACTCCTAGTATAGACAACCTAGTCCGGAGTCTAACGAAAATGGAGGCACTCAACCTCTCTCAAGTGCTCACCTCGGGTCCGCTTCCTGAAGCGCTTGCAGATTTGTCCAATCTGACCTCCCTAGTGCTTGCGAACTGCAGTTGGCAAGGCGAGCTCCCTATGGCCACCTTCGAGCTGCCGAGGCTTGAAACTCTCGATGTGAGCTTCAACAAGAAGCTCTCCGTTCATATGCCGGAGTTTCATCGGAGTAGCCCACTAAAGTCATTGTCGCTTTCCTGGACTAGGTGTTTCGGTCAGCTTCCAAGTTCCTTTGGCAACCTGAGTTCTCTAGTTGAGCTGAAAATCGCAAGCTGTGAGTTATCAGGGGTCATTCCATCTTCGGTGGGCGAGTTGGCTCAGCTTCATACGTTGGACTTGAGCGGGAACCAGTTGACGGGCGAAATCCCGCCTTCTCTCGGGAAGCTCGTCGGACTTACCTATCTCGATCTTAGCTCCAATCAACTCTCTGGGGAAATCCCGTCTTCCTTGATGAGTCTCGCGGAGGTCACTCTTTTCGATCTTAGCTACAATCGATTGACGGGCAAATTCCGTCCCGGATCTCAGGCCTCACCAGTGTACTTGAGGTTGATCTCTCCTATAACAGACTGGAGGGGCGTTGCCGAGGACAATCTCTGAGCTCAAGAATCTCAATGAGCTCATCGTGGTTTCGAACTACTTGAGCGGCACCGCGCAATTCGACGTGCTGATGAAGCATCAAAGCCTCCA
>JAGVVM010000301.1:0-49337 GCA_019149425.1 Psidium friedrichsthalianum | reverse complement strand
TTTTCCCGTTAAATGCTTCACAAAAGGCCGTCCAGTCCGGCATTATACCTTCAAGGAAGACTCTTCCTCGCATGGCCTTCCACCAATCATCTGCTGTGGCCTTGGAGCTGGTAGACTGCCAACGACACCCTTTCTTCCCCAGTACATCCCAACACCTCGAACGCCTTCTCCAGTTGTCTATCCAGAGGGAGGTAGCTTCAGGTCCTCCAGTTCCATCAAATTTCGGTGGATGCAACTTCAAAAATTACTCCATGAGATGAGGTGTCTGCCGACCTCCATTGCTGGAGCATTATTCACATTGGCTCCATGCACGGCAGCTAACGCGGCCTCAGCAGCTTGGGCTATAGTGGCAGCTCTTTCTTCAGCCTGCCTGCCCATCAAGGTACCAACTTCTGCCAATACCCTCATAATATCTCCTATACTTGGGTTTTCTGCAGCTTGAGCTCCTGCAGCTGCAGCACCTGCAGTTTGAGCTCCTGCAGCTTGAGCTCTTGCAGTTGGAGCACCTGAGCCAGACACGCTTCCATACTTCCTTGGTCTATTTCTGTTGCTCATTTTCCTTGGTTTGACTCACTTACACCTACTATAATTCCATCAAGGAATTAAGACCCAAACCACCAATCAGGGTCTAGCAGCACACAACAATTAGCTAGAACACACAATTGCTTGCAATCACATGCGCCATCAAGAACAGGCATACGCACCCAATCCTAGTTCAACTTCAGGGCCTCTCTCTATCTAACTATACCATAAATCCTCATCCTTACCACTCCAAGCCTTGAACAGTCTCTTATCAAGCTGACCTTGCTCTGATACCACTCCAAACGGGGATGTCACGCCCTGGACCCGGCGGACGCGCAACATCCCTTCACCTGCTAATTCGCTCATCGCCTGGCCTATACTAGTGACGGCCCAAGACTCGTCGCGGCCAAACTACGATTAATAAAAGCAACAGCGAAAACACACAACCCCTGACAAACACACATGTGGGATAGAGAGATAGAGAAAATTAATTTTACAAAGCTTAACATAACAGTAAAGGTTCTATACAACCTGGGAGGGAATCTATCGTTTGAACCTCGAAACATAAGTCGTCGTGGCCAAAAGAAACAGACCAAATCAAAAAGCCTCTAATCTCCTTCCATGCATCATCGGGACTACTCGTCCTCTGGCAGGACCACTCCTCCGGATCAGACTCCTCGGACATCGGGAATAATCAAGTCTATGGTCGAGGGTCTGAAATGGCGATCAGCTAAAAATATGTGAGTCGAAACTCAGTGAACACACGTGTAAACTCAATTTAGAAAGCAGCATGCACCTCTTGCCAGAATGTAAATCATCACATGCATATTGTGACCTCAGATCATATAGATGCCAATGCAAATGCTCAATGATTCACTTGGGGTCCTTGGTGGCTCACTAGCACTTCCAAACCGAACCCTACCGGTGGTTCAACAGTACTTCCGGTCCCAGCCACGTCATAGACGTCTCAGGCCTGTGCCTCAACCCGTGTCTAATCACACCGAAATTGGCACCCTTATCTCTCTAGCAACCCCGTGCCAAGCACGTTCAGGCGCAAGTGCAACGACCGTGGCTCAATTAGCACTGCGATCGGCACCTCCTTATCACCCCGCATTCCCGGTGGCCCCCTAGACACTGTCGGGCCGTCCCGCACGGTTCTACGCACTCCGCCAAATGCATATGTGTCATGCGAGTATGCAGATAAATGATGAGCATCACAGAATTCTCAATTGGCCCACCCCATAAATACTCATGCAAGTCATCTTTGCCACATGCATTTCCCAAAATTATTCACCAAAGCACCCAATTCAACTCAAAATAAATCAAATATAATAACCAGGCATTTCGCGTTACAAAAACTCCCATTCCAGGACCTGATTTTCATTCTAAGTCACCTAGGTTCAAAGGCAAGCAATCTGGCATACATGATAATTTCTAGAGTCCACAAAAATTGCCAATTGATCCTATGGTCAGAAATAAATAATTGACATTTGACATCCAGGAAATTTAATATTTTCATTTTAAAATTTTCCCTACTAGTCCCTAGCATACCCGATATTCTAAGTCAAATTTAGAATGTGCTTACCTAAAAATCCAATTCGAGCTCGGGCCACGGACGACGATGATCGAGTTTCGAGCAAAAGCAACTTCAGCCGAGAGGGTGAGGAACTAGCTACAAACAAACACGAGCAAAATAGGGTCAACTTTGATTCAAAACGGGGAATTCTCTAGGAGGTTTTTGGCTGATTCGCTTTCAGAATATCGAAGTTTGAGGTCTACGAGTACACAGGTGAAAATGGAGCTCGATTCGGACACCGGACGACCTAGAACGAGTCGATTTCCTCTGGGTGCGCGTGCAGGAGCGCGAGAACCCAAGAAGAAGTTCAAGAGAAAGAGAGGTGGCCGAGGGGAAGAAAGATGCAGCAACAAGTGCAACCGAGAATCAGAGGAGAAAAACAGCAGCAACAGTTCACCGCAGGAGCAGTTTCGTGCAGCAGAGATGAGGTGAGCTACAGTAGAAGGTAAGTAGCCGAGAGGATGGAGTGCAGCGGCAAACAAAATTCCAGCAGAATGAAGTTCTCGCAACAGCAAGTGAAGAAGAAGGAATAAGCAGCTGCAGCCGAGAGGAAGAAACGCAGAGTCACTTGCAGCCGAGGGATGAGGACGAGCGACGAAGGGGTGCAGCAACTGTAGTAGCCGAAGGAAAATCAAGGAAAGAAGAAGAAAGCTGAAGCAGAAGGAAGAAGACAAGGAAGTCAGCTGCAGAAGATTTTCTTGCATGAATAGTTGGGTAGGTAGCCTCCAATCATCAAGTTTTGTCTTGCTTGCATGGGGAATGAGGTCCAGCCGAAATTTTGGCCAAGGAGAAAGTTCCAGCGCAGCTGCAATGAAGGTGGGATTTTAAGAGAGGGCACGTGTTTCTCTTGAAGAAAGAAGCAGCTGAAAGAAACAAAAAGAATGGAAAGAAAGAGTGAAGCTGGTGGGGAGCAAGTGGCCATTCGGTTGGGGGAGAGATCAGCTAAAAATTAAAAGGGCAAGTGGGGTCCAAAGTTCTTAATTTTTCTTGTCCTTAGCTAGAGGATTTAGGGACGTCACATTCATTGTTTGATCAAGTTTCTCATAGAGATCCTCACTATTACTTCCTTCCCTTCCAGTGTAACTTTGATTTTAACTGTAGCCTTCATGTGCACACACTAGAGATGGCCACGGGCCGGTTCCGACCCGGAACCGGCCCGGAACCGGCCCGGGTCAAACCCGGAACCGGCCCGGTCAACGGGCCGGTTCATTGCGAACCGGAACCGGCCCGTGTGGCACGGGTCGGTTCCGGGTTGTAATTTTCCCAAACCGGCCCGGAACCGGCGGTTCCGGGCCGGTTCGGAACCGCCGGTTCGGAACCGGCGGTTCCGCGCGGTTCGGAACCGCCGGTTCCGAACCGGCCCGGCCCAAACGGCTATAATATAGCCGTTGCAAACGGCTATAATATAGCCGTTGCAAACGGCTATATTATAGCCGTTTGCTTGGTCAACCAAACGGCCATATGGCCGTTTGGTTGACCAACGGCTATATAGCCGTTCTGTTGAACGGCTATATAGCCGTTTATAATTTTTTTTTTTTTGTTTTTTAATAATTATTAAATATTTTTTTAATTTAAAAAATAACCATAACCATTATAAATATCCATCTTCCCCTTTCATTTTTCCTCACAACTTCCCTCAAATTCTCTCATTTCTCTCATTTCTCAAATTCTCTCAATTCTCTCAACTTCGCTCAAATTCTCTCAAATTCGCTCAATTTCTTCCGCTCAATTCTCTCAAAAAATGGCTAGTGGAAGAGGAAAGAGCCCGATGATTCCCGAAGAATCCAATTATTCTCATGATCCTCGTGAGTATACACATTGGGGATACAATGACGAAGATGATATCAACGTTATTCCTAATGTCGAGCACATCCCGACGCAAGAAAGTCTACAACCAACTACCAATACCGAAGAAGCTTCAACAACAAAAGAAATGAGTCGAGGGAGTGCATCCATCATATGGCAACACTTCACCAAGCAACATTTAGAAGGTAACGACTACAATCTCATATGTAACCATTGCAAAAAAGTATACAGGTTTACAACTGGAAGCGGCTATGGAACATATCGTCGACATTTGGCGTCAAAACATCCAACGGAATTCGGGATCGACACGAGGCAACAACAAATTCCCAAGTTTGTCGATTCTAACACTTCTAATTTATTTCGTTACGATAGAAATAATTATGAGGAAGAACTTGCTAAATTTACTGCCGTTGAACATTTAGCGTTTAATTTTGGTGAAAATTTTGGTTTTAATACTTTTGTACAAAATGCATGTACTCCACAAGCAAAACCCATTTCGAGAAATACGGTTAAACGCCAAATGTTTAAACTTTATAAAAAAGGAAAAGATGATTTGAGAAATTTTTTTGCATTTTTCAATGGACGTGTGCATATAGGTAGCGATATTTGGAGTGATCCTTGGCAAACTCATTATTATATGGGTATTACATGTCATTGGATAGACGATGAATGGAACATTCAAAAAAGAATTATTGCATTTCGAGTTTTTGATGAATCGCATACGGCACATAATATTTATAGAATAATTAAGCAAGTTTTAGAAGAATATTTATTGGTTAATAAAATTTTTTCAATTGGTTTTGATAATGCCGCGTCAAATACTGCTTCTATTCGCGAGTTAGAAACAATTTGTAAACCCGCTTTTGGTGGAAATTTTTTTCACATTAGATGTGCTTGCCATGTTTTAAATTTATGCGTACAAGATGGTTTACGAACTCTTGAAGATGCTCTTCGTCCAATAAAAACAGCAATTACATATTTATGGAAACATTCCCAAGTTATGAGAGAATGGGGTAGATTTTGTAAACAAAATGGAAAAAAACCAAAAAAATTTCCAAGAGATGTTCCACATCGTTGGAATTCTACATACGAGTTGCTTAATCAATCTTTTTCATATAAAGAATTATTATGTACATTTTTTGCGAATTATGTTCCTCAAAGTAATTTATACCCACAAGAGTGGGATATTTGCAAAAGAATTTTAGATTTGTTAAAAGTTTTTAATAATGCAACTTATACTTTATCCGGTGTTTATTATCCTACTACACATTTATTTTTAACAGAGTGTCTAAATATTGTTGATATTTTTCAAGAAAATGAAGGCGATAATCAATTAGGTCCAACTATTATAGCAATGCGAACGAAATGGATGCAATATTATACCAAAATTCCTATTATCTATTTGGTTGCTTGTGTTTTAGATCCACGTACGAAAATGGATGGCTTACTTGATGATTTGAATTCATACTATGAGTGTTTACATTTGATTGAAACCGTAAATATTAGAGATATAGAAAAAGAAGTTAAAGATATAATAGTAGAATTGTATAATGATTTTTGTAATAGATATAATATAGTTGGTGATAGTGGAACTTCTTCCCAAGTTAGTGGCATGCAAGGTAAGCACCTAGGTAGAGGGTCTAGAAATCTAATAAATAGACAAAAAAGACAAAAGGGAATAATGGGAAATATTTCTGAAATAGAAATTTATTTAACTACTGAATTTGAGTTTCCTCAATCAGACGGCATTGATTTTCAAATTCTAAAGTGGTGGAATAATCATTCAACTCAATTTCCAGTATTAGCTCACATTGCAAAAGAGATTTTAGCAACCCCTTGCTCAACCGTTGCGGTTGAACAAGCATTTAGTATTGGAGGTAATATTTTGGATGATCGACGTTCGAGATTATCTCCGGATTCAGTTGAAGTTCAAATTTGTGTCGATGATTGGACAAAGGCGGCATATCGACAACAAGAAATGGATCGCAACATCGTTTCCGAATTCTTCAATGACGAAGATATCACCGGCACGGGTACCACCGCCACGAGTAGCGACGATTGATGATGAGGTAAGTATGGGGTTATCAAAGGTAAAAGAACTACATGGGCTTTGATTCTTCTATCCCCAAGAAGATATGTAGGCGCTTAATGATAATTCATTAAGTTCAAACCCTTTCTTCCCTCCCTTTTTTTTTCCCCGATCCATAAATTTGATTACAATTTGTATTTGAAAATTTATTATTTCATAATTTTATCTTTTTTATTTCATAATTCATTATTTAAAATTTTTTATTTCTTAAAGTTTTATTTGAAAATCGGTTCGGAACCGGAACCGAACCGGCGGTTCCGTCCGGTTCAAACCGGAACCGGAACCGGCCCTTGAACCGGCCCGAACCGCCGGTTCATGAACCGGAACCGGAACCGCCTTCAAGGTTCCGGTTCCGAACCGTGGCCACCTCTAATCACTGATGCTCCTAGAAATGGAAAGCCAGCATGCCAAAGGACTGTCCTCACCTTGCAATCCCAAAAGTAGCAATGAAGATTAACCATGACCTCTCCTCAAAAGGGAGTCTTGTCATAGGCTTAACAATGATGCAAGTGGCTTCGCTGCAATAAAAAAAAAATGAATTGCATCTGTTCAACGTTTGAGCAATTTGTAAGCAGATGGGGTCAAGAGATGTCAAATTGCTCGCGAGATGCCCTGCATCTCAATCTCGTGCTGATGATCGCTCCACATAGTTCACCGTACTATACGAGAAAAATTGAAATGACTAATACCTGATGAATCAATTGATATAGTTGTAAATGATGTATCTTCATTTTCCAAGTGGTCCTCAATATAAGCTTTGACAACTACACTACATACAATCTTGTCTTATTGGTTGGGGCATTTTCCTATTGGCAGCTAGTTGAGTCTGCCAATTTGATTTACTCAAGAAAAGTTCATATTGAGTTCAATCCATGACTTGTTCTTTCTTATGCAAAAAGGTGTCTCCATTGCTAGTTCTCTTTCCAGCTCCGGCTACGCTAGGGTCGGATCAATGTGGTTCTTCCCGTGGATGTGCTGCCACGGACCCCTATCTCTTCTCGGTCGAATCAAGAACCTCTGAGCTTCCTTAAGGCTGGACTATTTCCTATAAGATGTCGAGGACCCCTTTAATGTCTATATAACAACTCTGTAGATCGGTTTTCACATGGCATTGCTCTCTCTCTCTCTCTCTCTCTCTCTCTCTCTCACTTGCTAATAGGGCAATTCAAGGAACTTTATTTAATGTTGGCTCATTAACATAAGACCGAGCTCAGACATATGCGTTAAGATGCACGTTCGAGTGAGTAATGTATTGGGTGACCGTGCTAGCATTATCACCTAAAGGGGTAAATATGTGATTTCAAAGAATTATAGAAATTAATGTGGCATATAAATAGATCAGCTCAGAGCTTAGTTCATATGATGATTGCTAACAAGATCTGAAGTATCTTGAGATGCAGCGGTGTGCACAATTCAACTATCACTGTATAAAAACAAAGAGTTAAGGAATAGAGAATATGCATAGAGAGTTTGTAGTGGTTCAGCTTGTTCAAGCCTACATCTACTTTTTCACACTAGTAGCCAATCGGCTAGATTCATTAGTGAATAGTTCAGAGGTTACAATACTTGTGACGATTCTCGAGTCTCTAGACTACCCATCTAACAATCTCTCACCCGAGTGAACCTATAAGTATTCTAGTGTTGGATCAAAAGCATATGAAAGATGTGAAGCTCTCTTGATTTTGAAATTTATGATTCTGCTCTCTGGTCGTGCTTTCTTCAACCTTAAGATCTCCTTTTATACTTCTCTATCTACAACTGCCCGTTGCAAGATCTCCGGAGAATCACTCTTCAAACTCCCCGTTTGGACGAAATTGTATACAAAGATTCTCATAACCGTTGAGGTCAATTAAAGAAAGAATCTCTCGTTAGATCAAATTGCCTATACAATTATGATATTGGGTTTTCATAGATAGATTTCTTCATTAGGTGAGTTATCCTTGTCTTCCTTAGTCCACGTCCTTGATTGATCTTCATAATTAATAATCTTCAAGAACGAATCAAGCTTGATTTGCTAGCCATTGTGATGATATATAATCTCAATCAAATCATTTTGAATATACTCTTGATAATCTAGTCATTGCATAAGAAATATTCCCTCGGAGCTTAAGCGTCCTTATAACGTCTAAGCTTTTCTATAGTGTTTGAGCCTCTTTCCTACAAGATTCAATCCCCGCATAACCATTCCTTAATACTTGAATGTACATTAGGACAATCAGCCAAAATAAGCATTTCATTGCATTAACTAAGATATCAAAGAATATGGATTGCTTTGTCAATTTCAAAATCAATTAGGGTTTTTCCCAACATCAGGCTTCTATTACGTGCTCCCAATCATTTCTCTCCTTCCATTTACAGCAGATCGAACTATTCCATGACCAGGAAAGCAAAAGCAAAGTCTTAACAAAAGGCCCATCTGACCGAGCCAAAAGCCTTCACCAAATCAACTTTTTGCCATGCCTCTAGGAGAAATGCCAACCATATGACAGCAGTTCTTGACTAATTCCCGGGCTAAAAGTACATTGCCTGCTGAAGAAATCTAAGATAGCAGAGCTGAAATATTGCCCCATAACTTTTGTAGACCCATATGAAGTAAACTAAAACGGGTAGGTTAATCAAATTGTCCTGTTAATCTCGGTCCTCAGTAATATTTCTCCTCTAATCCATACTTAGTAGTGGGATTAGACCTCCTAGAGCCCGGCGTCGTCGTCAAAATCTCCCAGTCTGATGTCCCCACAAATTACTACAGAATTTCCATGTGGCCCTGTGGGGTCACGTTAGGACAAAACAAAGAAAGATCGCGATCGAGTCATTTTAACTATTATTTTAATGTGGGAACCAGGTGCAGCGACGTTCTCACTCCCCATAGTTTATTTTGGGAGAGAAAAAAAGTCAGGCCCTTTGCCCAATGGAAGAGCCAAAAAGGGTAGCGACCTCGCTTGCTCCTAATATTAATATTAACACCCGCCATTTAAAAAGAGTGAAATTTCGTTAGGCCCCGAGTTTGGTAAAGGATGTAATTCTATTGTATTTGCTTTATATTGCTCAAGATTCACGTGAAAACTTAAAAAAAACCACAAAACTGTGGGTGGCTTCGACCGTTTTCAGTCATCACATCGCCAGTGCCAAAATTAGCCCAACTTGATGGCGCGTACATGCAAGTGGAAGCTCTGGGATAAGGTCCAAAACTTGATGGGACCAAAAGGGTTCATAATTGCCAAGAAGCTGGTGCCATGTATTGCCTATCATGCATCGGGGCGGCATCTGTGCAGGACGTGACCTCAACACTAGTATATTATAATGCTGAATGAGAACTCGAATCGAAAAGGGAACTGGTCAAATATGAATGGCAAAGAGAGAACACTCGTACGAACTTTGCAAGTTAATGAGATGTTCAATATGAAGTTAACATTTGGAAATACCACCCGTCTGTAAATCTTTTGACGATGAGTATGAATTGGCAAAACGAGATATGATATATGAAATATGATGAAGTCATCATGTAGTTTTCTTGACTACTAAGAGAGATCTATGCCTCGGGGATAACGAAGTAGCTTCTCCACGTGATGATACAATTATGGAGTCTCACGAATTTTATCGAATAATAATCTCTCGTGATCCAAGAAGACGCGTAGCGTCAACTAGTCCGTCAACTTGGAAAAGGTCATCGTTTTCGACACATATATAAAAAGATTAACAAATTATGGTCCGCATGCGTGTTCACATTCGTGCCTGTAGATACCTGTTCTGATACATAGAAATATCATTTTGTACGCATAGTTGGCAACTTGAAGGTGCAGCAATGGCGACAAGGTTCGAACCGAGAAGTATTAGGTTGCGATCCGGAACGAAAGACAAGCCCATGGATCCCTAGTGGCTGTATTAGCAGACAACTGTACCGACCCAAGTGGCCAAATTTCTCTTGACTTTTCGTCTCGCGTGGTGGCTTCGCATGACATGTCGATGCCGCAAACTCCCAAGTCACTCTTGACGTCTGCTGCATCTTTTGTTTCCACATGCGGAAAGGTGGACTGCCCTTTTCATCAGATGGAAAAGTCTCGGTTTTGGAAAATGGAGATGGGAAAAAAATTTCGTGAACATATATTATATTCTCTGATGGAGAATAGTACGCCATCTTTAACTCGAGGTAGACGACTAGTCGTGCCAAACTCCCTTGACTACGTACCCATGATTGGGAAATAGGGGGAAAAATAAGGAAAGAGCAGGGAGGAAGGGAAGATTATTTGATATTTCGAAGTAGAGAGAAGGGGGGTTGCCCTCGCGAAGTTATGTTCAGATTGTTCATTGTTTGGAAGCAGGCCATATCTGATAGTCGCTACAATTATTAAGGATGGATTTCGAACCTTTGGAGTGTTCATGTCAATTTTGGCTCGATTTTTACTTGATTTCTGATATTAACGGCGTATTTTTTTTTGTCAGGAATTTACCCACCTAACTCAAATGGGGTTTCCTCGTTAAATAGAAGAAAATCATTAGGATGTTCGCACGATTATTCGCTTGGCATCTTTATTTGTTTTTTCAACATTCAAAAACCGTGTACTTGTGGTACAACTGCTGTCTTAGTCTATTCTTTACCCCGGGCGACTACTTCTTCCAAGAAAATTCCTTATGACAATCTTCTTAGATGTTTCTGACATATGAATATAATAGAGTCATGATAAATGTACCCATAATTTGATTTTACTTTTTTTTATAATGACGTGGCAATATTATTAGAATGTTCCCCCAAAACATACTTTAACCTTTTCATTACAAATACTTTCCGGCTTTCATGACCAAATTCGAGGCAAACCTCAACCGGTCCTGTCCCCTTCATCGAGACCCACCAAGATGTTCCAAGACCCCATTGATCAAGTCAAAGTAAACGAGACCCTCTGCGTTTCTTTCCCCGTGTGGGTCCAATTTTTTATATGAAGTTCTAGAACAAGAACAAAACAATATGATTCCGAGGATAAGAGATGGAGAGTCGTCTGTCCGGGCATGGAAATAATGCACACGAATCTCTGATGTGAGCTTGAGGCTTGAGAATGAACCTTATCCTGCCAAGCACGCGTTACCCCTAGTCAGTGAGGTTACTCATGTGGCATGCAGGCTGTGTCGTGGTTTTCACCTGCTTTGTGGACCGATTGGGCTGTGGAAAGTTGGGTATCAAGGAAAGCAACTACCACCTATGACATGCCCTCGTACATGCAGAGAAGTCCGTTTGAATCCAGCTTGCATGACCCCTGTACACCTTGTAGAGAAATAGGATGTAATATAAGTAAGAATTTAAATTGATAAGATGCTCGCCACCGTAGGTAATCTACATAAGGGATAAGAGCAAATCAAGAAAACTTTTTATTTCTTAAGCTAGAGGCTCAAATAAGTTATGAATCAACCAAGGAAAAATTATCAAAAAAAGTCATAAATCTATTGCAATTGTGTCAATTCAATCCTAAACTTTTTTTTTAACCAATTGATTCCTAAATATTTTGCATTTATGTCAATTCAGTGCATTCAGTCAATTTTGGCCGAAATCACTAACGTGGCATGGCTGGTGTTGAAGTAGATAATTTTTAGTAATATTTTAATATTTATAAATTATTTTTTTGGAAGATCCACCCACTCATCTTTTCTTCTACTAACCATTCCTCCAGGTGGATAATTTTTTTTGTTATTTATTTCTTCTTTCTTTCTTTCTTTCTTTTTCCCTTTTTTCTACTCTTCTTCTTTCTCGAGCCAATTACTGGACTTCAATGACCCGCCAAAGACAAGAATTGACCTTGCTAATATTTGGCTAAGCTCACCCTCGCCGACCAGTAGCGAGGCACGATGTCGCCGTTGCTAAGCAAGACTCACATTCACTTTCGCTAGGGGAGGTCAACCTCACTAAGGGTGGGCAAGGCTTGCCCTCAATGCCCCCCCCCCCCCCCTTTCCAGCAACTAGCTAGAGGAAGAAGAAAAAAAAGAGAGAAAGAAAAGAATAAAAGAAAAATTAATAACAAAATATTAAATTATTATTTAAAATTGCCCAAGTTAGCAATTTTCGACAAAAATTGATCGAATAAATTTAATTAGCACAAATGCAAAGACTTATGATTCAATTGGCAAAAAATAAGTTAGGACTGATTGACATAATTGCAATAAGTTAGGAATTTTTTTGGTAATTCTCCCTTAACCAACTCTTGCTCTTTCTTAATTGTAGCATTCTTGTATAGATTAGCATGGAAAAATTGTCAAAAAAGTCCTAAATCTATGGCGCTTTTTTCAATTCAGTCATAGTTTTTTTTTTTTTTTCAATTTAGTCGTAAACTTTTTACATTTGTGCCAATTCGGTCTTAAACTTTTGCATTTTCGCCAATTCAGTCCATCCAGCCAACTTTGGTCAACCGATGCTGACATGGATTTGGTCGGTGCTGATGTAGATGTTGACAGAGCAATTTTTAATAATATTATAATTTTTTTTTCAAATTCTTTATTATTTATTATTTTTTCCTTTTCTTTCTTCTTTTGTTTACTATTCATCTTCCCCAAGCCTTCTTCCTCCAAGCTAGAAAGAGGGCCAATGGTTCTATTGGTCGAGCTCGGTCATTGGCGACGCCGTTGAGCAAGGGTCGACGAGGTCCCTCGTCGGTCATCGACATTGCCGTCGTTGGGCAAGGCCGATAATGCCGTTGGGCGAACTCGGCATCGCCTGGATCTGTGTGTGATTGTTTCCTACAAGGCGTCCCCTTGTCTGTGATGGCGAGACTCGGTAATCACCATCTCCAGGCAAGGCCAAGCTCACCCCAGCGACGACGACGCGATGCCATGGCTAGGTGAGGTCGACCTCGCCGAGCCATGGGGTGGCTTGGCCTCGCCAAATCTGGGCGAGGCCAAGGTTGCCCAACGGTACCGCCGGCCTTGCCCAACATGGTGACCAGCGAAGGACCTCGCTCAAACGATACCACCGATGGCCAACCTCGCCCAACGGTAATGCATTGTCATTGACTATTCCACTATCAGTTTGGAGAAGATGAACAATAAACAGGAGAAGAAAGAAAAGAAAAAATAAAAATAAATAAATAATTTTTAAAAAATTATATATTATTAAAAATTGCCCCATTAGCGTACACATCAACACTAGCGGAATTCACATCAATGCCGGCCGGCCAAAGTTGGTTGAATGGATTGAATTGTCGAAAATACAAAAAGTTTAGGATAAATCGATAAAAAAAAAAGGTTTACAATTGAATTGGTACAAATGTAAAGGTTTAGGACTGAATTGACAAAATAAAAAGGTTTAGGACTGAATTGATAAAAATGCAATAGGTTTAAAATTTTTTTGACAATTTTCCTAATTAGCATGGAACATCTCTCCAAGCATGAGTAAACTATTGCATAGGAATAGAGTAGCCATTAAAGACATGGAAATTAACCAACATTAATAGCATAGGAACTAGAAAACACAATAAAGTCCTAGAAATTAACAAATACATTATTAAAACACTTGGACGATAGAAACTTGACTCTTGAAAATATAAGAAATACGGCTCGTTGTAGATCACAAAGTTTTACTATTTCCAAAATTGCTAAAATTTGACTAATAGGGATGGACGGAAGGCGGAAGATATAGCACTGGCTCTCGTACCATGTTAAAAAGTCCAACAAAAAGTTTAAACTTATAAGTGGAAAAAGACTACACATATATAAAAAGCATATGAGATCCATTATCAAGCGATGTGGGACAATACTTTAATAAATTTCATACCAAATTATTTATTATCACGTATCAAATTCAATAGTTATACAATGAAAGTAACTATGTATTCTTAATCGAACTCTGTTTGTATGGGGAAAAGTGTCCAAAAAAATCGTAAACCTATTATATTGGTACCAATTCAATCCTAAACCTTTTATTAGTACTAATTTAATCCTAAATATTTTACATTCGTGCCAATTGAGTCCATCTGGTCAATTTAGCCAGAAATCGATAACATAGACGCTAGTCAGGCAGTCCCATGTGGTAGACCAGTAGTGGCGAAGACATTTTTAAAATATTTTTAATATTATTTTGAATTTTCAAATAATTTTTATGATTTTTCCTTTTTTTTTTCCTTCTTTCCCTTTTCCTTTCCCTCTTCTTGCGTTACAAGTGGCCGCCCACCGCGTCAGTGTCAGCCATGCCCCATGGGACAGCCAACGTCCACGTCCGCGATTTTCGGCTAAAATTTATCAAATAAACTTAATTAGCATGATGTAAAACATTTAGGGCTAAATTGGCACCGATAAAAGATTTAGAATTGAATTGATATCCATATAATAATTTTATGGTTTTTTTTAACACTTTTCCCGTTTGCATGGTATACCTCATACAGAATTTGGCTATGTTGATCATTGAATTGGCCTCCTTGTATCTAAATTAATACCAAAAGCACACTGATTTTACCTAATATGCCCATTTATTTATTTAAAAATCACACCCACCCCAGAAAAGAAAATCCCAATCGGATTTTCTTTGCCTTCTCTCTCTGTCTCTCCCTCCCTGCCCACTCGGTCCACCACTATAAATAGCTGCCGAAGTTGCTAGTCGCTGTCAGAACCACCACATGCGGCCCAGACAACCACCATTAGGGCCACTTGGGTCGCCGTTCGCACCTTCTCTCTCTCTCTCTCTCTCTCTCTCCTCTCTCTCTCTCCTCTCTCTCTCTCTCCTCTCTCTCTCCAAAAATACTAAAAGACCTGAAAGAATGCTCAAAGCTTATAAAACAATGTCACAGCTTACATGTCGCCCGACAGCTATTCACGTGAATATGACAATAAAAGCGACGGGTTATGGTTGTGCTTGATCCTCCCGCGACGACTGGACCAAGTCTTGTAATTTTTCGTCAAACCACGCGGGATACATGTGCACGTAAACTTAGCCTACCTTGTCCTGCAATGCGAGAATTCTTTCAGGGCGACGAAATTATGCTTGGATCCTCGCGGGACGAGTGGACCAAGACTTTGGTAATTTTTTGTCGAACCACGCGGGATATATGTGCCCGGAAACTTAGCGTACCTTGTCCTATAATGCGAGAATTCTTTCAGGTCTTTGAAATTTTTAGAGAGAGAGAGAGAGAGAGAGAGAGAGAGAGAGAGAGAGAGAGAGAGAGAGAGAGAGAAGGTGCGAACGGCGACCCAAGTGGCCCTAATGGTGGTTGTCTGGGCCGCATGTGGTGGTTCTGACAGCGACTAGCAACTTCGGCAGCTATTTATAGTGGTGGACCGAGTGGGCAGGAGGGAGAGACAGAGAGAGAAGGCAAAGAAAATCCGATTGGGATTTTCTTTTCTGGGGTGGGTGTGATTTTTAAATAAATAAATGGGCATATTAGGTAAAATCAGTGTGCTTTTGGTATTAATTTAGATACAAGGAGGCCAATTCAATGATCAACATAGCCAAATTCTGTATGAGGTATACCATGCAAACGGGAAAAGTGTTAAAAAAAACCATAAAAATTATTATATGGATATCAATTCAATTCTAAATCTTTTATCGGTGCCAATTTAGCCCTAAATGTTTTACATCATGCTAATTAAGTTTATTTGATAAATTTTAGCCGAAAATCGCGGACGTGGACGTTGGCTGTCCCATGGGGCATGGCCGACACTGACGCGGTGGGCGGCCACTTGTAACGCAGAAGAGGGAAGGAAAAGGGAAAGAAGGAAAAAAAAAAGGAAAAAATCATAAAAATTATTTGAAAATTCAAAATAATATTAAAAATATATTTAAAAATGTCTTCGCCACTACTGGTCGTACCACATGGGACTGCCTGACTAGCGTCTATGTTATCGATTTCTGGCTAAAATTGACCAGATGGACTCAATTGGCACGAATGTAAAATATTTAGGATTAAATTAGTACTAATAAAAGGTTTAGGATTGAATTGGTACCAATATAATAGGTTTACGATTTTTTTGGACACTTTTCCCATACAAACAGAGTTCGATTAAGAATACATAGTTACTTTCATTGTATAACTATTGAATTTGATACGTGATAATAAATAATTTGGTATGAAATTTATTAAAGTATTGTCCCACATCGCTTGATAATGGATCTCATATGCTTTTTATATATGTGTAGTCTTTTTCCACTTATAAGTTTAAACTTTTTGTTGGACTTTTTAACATGGTACGAGAGCCAGTGCTATATCTTCCGCCTTCCGTCCATCCCTATTAGTCAAATTTTAGCAATTTTGGAAATAGTAAAACTTTGTGATCTACAACGAGCCGTATTTCTTATATTTTCAAGAGTCAAGTTTCTATCGTCCAAGTGTTTTAATAATGTATTTGTTAATTTCTAGGACTTTATTGTGTTTTCTAGTTCCTATGCTATTAATGTTGGTTAATTTCCATGTCTTTAATGGCTACTCTATTTCCTATGCAATAGTTTACTCATGCTTGGAGAGATGTTCCATGCTAATTAGGAAAATTGTCAAAAAAATTTTAAACCTATTGCATTTTTATCAATTCAGTCCTAAACCTTTTTATTTTGTCAACAGTCCTAAATTTAATTTGTACCAATTCAATTGTAAACCTTTTTTTTTATCGATTTAATCCTAAACTTTTGTATTTTCGACAATTCAATCCATTCAACCAACTTTGGCCGGCCGGCATTGATGTGAATTCCGCTAGTGTTGATGTGTACGCTAATGGGGCAATTTTTAATAATATATAATTTTTTTAAAAAATTATTTATTTATTTTTATTTTTTCTTTTCTTTCTTCTCCTGTTTATTGTTCATCTTCTCCAAACTGATAGTGGAATAGTCAATGACAATGCATTACCGTTGGGCGAGGTTGGCCATCGGTGGTATCGTTGAGCGAGGTCCTTCGCTGGTCACCATGTTGGGCAAGGCCGGCGGTACCGTTGGGCAACCTTGGCCTCGCCCAGATTTGGCGAGGCCAGCCACCCCATGGCTCGGCGAGGTCGACCTCACCTAGCCATGGCATCGCGTCGTCGTCGCTGGGTGAGCTTGGCCTTGCCTGGAGATGGTGATTACCGAGTCTCGCCATCACATACAAGGGGACGCCTTGTAGGAAACAATCACACACAGATCCAGGCGATGCCGAGTTCGCCCAACGGCATTATCGGCCTTGCCCAACGACGGCAATGTCGATGACCGACGAGGGACCTCGTCGACCCTTGCTCAACGGCGTCGCCAATGACCGAGCTCGACCAATAGAACCATTGGCCCTCTTTTCTAGCTTGGAGGAAGAAGGCTTGGGGAAGATGAATAGTAAACAAAAGAAGAAAGAAAAGGAAAAAATAATAAATAATAAAGAATTTGAAAAAAAATTATAATATTATTAAAAATTGCTCTGTCAACATCTACATCAGCACCGACCAAATCCATGTCAGCATCGGTTGACCAAAGTTGGCTGGATGGACTGAATTGGCGAAAATGTAAAAGGTTTAAGACCGAATTGGCACAAATGTAAAAAGTTTAGGACTAAATTGAAAAAAAAAAAAAAACTATGACTGAATTGAAAAAAGCGCCATAGATTTAGGACTTTTTTGACAATTTTTCCATGCTAATCTATACAAGAATGCTACAATTAAGAAAGAGCAAGAGTTGGTTAAGGGAGAATTACCAAAAAAATTCCTAACTTATTGCAATTATGTCAATCAGTCCTAACTTATTTTTTGCCAATTGAATCATAAGTCTTTTGCATTTGTGCTAATTAAATTTATTCGATCAATTTTTGTCGAAAATTGCTAACTTGGCAATTTTAAATAATAATTTAATATTTTGTTATTAATTTTTCTTTTATTCTTTTCTTTCTCTCTTTTTTTTCTTCTTCCTCTAGCTAGTTGCTGGAAAGGGGGGGGGGGGGGGGGGCATTGAGGGCAAGCCTTGCCCACCCTTAGTGAGGTTGACCTCCCCTAGCGAAAGTGAATGTGAGTCTTGCTTAGCAACGGCGACATCGTGCCTCGCTACTGGTCGGCGAGGGTGAGCTTAGCCAAATATTAGCAAGGTCAATTCTTGTCTTTGGCGGGTCATTGAAGTCCAGTAATTGGCTCGAGAAAGAAGAAGAGTAGAAAAAAGGGAAAAAGAAAGAAAGAAAGAAAGAAGAAATAAATAACAAAAAAATTATCCACCTGGAGGAATGGTTAGTAGAAGAAAAGATGAGTGGGTGGATTCTTCCAAAAAATAATTTATAAATATTAAAATATTACTAAAAATTATCTACTTCAACACCAGCCATGCCACGTTAGTGATTTCGGCCAAAATTGACTGAATGCACTGAATTGACATAAATGCAAAATATTTAGGAATCAATTGGTAAAAAAAAAAGTTTAGGATTGAATTGACACAATTGCAATAGATTTATGACTTTTTTTGATATTTTTCCTTGGTTGATTCATACTTATTTGAGCCTCTAGCTTAAGAAATAAAAAGTTTTCTTGATTTGCTCTTATCCCTTATGTAGATTACCTACGGTGGCGAGCATCTTATCAATTTAAATTCTTACTTATATTACATCCTATTTCTCTACAAGGTGTACAGGGGTCATGCAAGCTGGATTCAAACGGACTTCTCTGCATGTACGAGGGCATGTCATAGGTGGTAGTTGCTTTCCTTGATACCCAACTTTCCACAGCCCAATCGGTCCACAAAGCAGGTGAAAACCACGACACAGCCTGCATGCCACATGAGTAACCTCACTGACTAGGGGTAACGCGTGCTTGGCAGGATAAGGTTCATTCTCAAGCCTCAAGCTCACATCAGAGATTCGTGTGCATTATTTCCATGCCCGGACAGACGACTCTCCATCTCTTATCCTCGGAATCATATTGTTTTGTTCTTGTTCTAGAACTTCATATAAAAAATTGGACCCACACGGGGAAAGAAACGCAGAGGGTCTCGTTTACTTTGACTTGATCAATGGGGTCTTGGAACATCTTGGTGGGTCTCGATGAAGGGGACAGGACCGGTTGAGGTTTGCCTCGAATTTGGTCATGAAAGCCGGAAAGTATTTGTAATGAAAAGGTTAAAGTATGTTTTGGGGGAACATTCTAATAATATTGCCACGTCATATAAAATAAAATAAAATCAAATTATGGGTACATTTATCATGACTCTATTATATTCATATGTCAGAAACATCTAAGAAGATTGTCATAAGGAATTTTCTTGGAAGAAGTAGTCGCCCGGGGTAAAGAATAGACTAAGACAGCAGTTGTACCACAAGTACACGGTTTTTGAATGTTGAAAAAACAAATAAAGATGCCAAGCGAATAATCGTGCGAACATCCTAATGATTTTCTTCTATTTAACGAGGAAACCCCATTTGAGTTAGGTGGGTAAATTCCTGACAAAAAAAAATACGCCGTTAATATCAGAAATCAAGTAAAAATCGAGCCAAAATTGACATGAACACTCCAAAGGTTCGAAATCCATCCTTAATAATTGTAGCGACTATCAGATATGGCCTGCTTCCAAACAATGAACAATCTGAACATAACTTCGCGAGGGCAACCCCCCTTCTCTCTACTTCGAAATATCAAATAATCTTCCCTTCCTCCCTGCTCTTTCCTTATTTTTCCCCCTATTTCCCAATCATGAGTAGTCAAGGAGTTTGGCACGACTAGTCGTCTACCTCGAGTTAAAGATGGCGTACTATTCTCCATCAGAGAATATAATATATGTTCACGAAATTTTTTTTCCCATCTCCATTTTCCAAAACCGAGACTTTTCCATCTGATGAAAGGGCAGTCCACCTTTCCGCATGTGGAAACAAAAGATGCAGCAGACGTCAAGAGTGACTGGGAGTTTGCGGCATCGACATGTCATGCGAAGCCACCACGCGAGACGAAAAGTCAAGAGAAATTTGGCCACTTGGATCGGTACAGTTGTCTGCTAATACAGCCACTAGGGATCCATGGGCTTGTCTTTCGTTCCGGATCGCAACCTAATACTTCTCGGTTCGAACCTTGTCGCCATTGCTGCACCTTCAAGTTGCCAACTATGCGTACAAAATGATATTTCTATGTATCAGAACAGGTATCTACAGGCACGAATGTGAACACGCATGCGGACCATAATTTGTTAATCTTTTTATATATGTGTCGAAAACGATGACCTTTTCCAAGTTGACGGACTAGTTGACGCTACGCGTCTTCTTGGATCACGAGAGATTATTATTCGATAAAATTCGTGAGACTCCATAATTGTATCATCACGTGGAGAAGCTACTTCGTTATCCCCGAGGCATAGATCTCTCTTAGTAGTCAAGAAAACTACATGATGACTTCATCATATTTCATATATCATATCTCGTTTTGCCAATTCATACTCATCGTCAAAAGATTTACAGACGGGTGGTATTTCCAAATGTTAACTTCATATTGAACATCTCATTAACTTGCAAAGTTCGTACGAGTGTTCTCTCTTTGCCATTCATATTTGACCAGTTCCCTTTTCGATTCGAGTTCTCATTCAGCATTATAATATACTAGTGTTGAGGTCACGTCCTGCACAGATGCCGCCCCGATGCATGATAGGCAATACATGGCACCAGCTTCTTGGCAATTATGAACCCTTTTGGTCCCATCAAGTTTTGGACCTTATCCCAGAGCTTCCACTTGCATGTACGCGCCATCAAGTTGGGCTAATTTTGGCACTGGCGATGTGATGACTGAAAACGGTCGAAGCCACCCACAGTTTTGTGGTTTTTTTTTAAGTTTTCACGTGAATCTTGAGCAATATAAAGCAAATACAATAGAATTACATCCTTTACCAAACTCGGGGCCTAACGAAATTTCACTCTTTTTAAATGGCGGGTGTTAATATTAATATTAGGAGCAAGCGAGGTCGCTACCCTTTTTGGCTCTTCCATTGGGCAAAGGGCCTGACTTTTTTCTCTCCCAAAATAAACTATGGGGAGTGAGAACGTCGCTGCACCTGGTTCCCACATTAAAATAATAGTTAAAATGACTCGATCGCGATCTTTCTTTGTTTTGTCCTAACGTGACCCCACAGGGCCACATGGAAATTCTGTAGTAATTTGTGGGGACATCAGACTGGGAGATTTTGACGACGACGCCGGGCTCTAGGAGGTCTAATCCCACTACTAAGTATGGATTAGAGGAGAAATATTACTGAGGACCGAGATTAACAGGACAATTTGATTAACCTACCCGTTTTAGTTTACTTCATATGGGTCTACAAAAGTTATGGGGCAATATTTCAGCTCTGCTATCTTAGATTTCTTCAGCAGGCAATGTACTTTTAGCCCGGGAATTAGTCAAGAACTGCTGTCATATGGTTGGCATTTCTCCTAGAGGCATGGCAAAAAGTTGATTTGGTGAAGGCTTTTGGCTCGGTCAGATGGGCCTTTTGTTAAGACTTTGCTTTTGCTTTCCTGGTCCTGGAATAGTTCGATCTGCTGTAAATGGAAGGAGAGAAATGATTGGGAGCACGTAATAGAAGCCTGATGTTGGGAAAAACCCTAATTGATTTTGAAATTGACAAAGCAATCCATATTCTTTGATATCTTAGTTAATGCAATGAAATGCTTATTTTGGCTGATTGTCCTAATGTACATTCAAGTATTAAGGAATGGTTATGCGGGGATTGAATCTTGTAGGAAAGAGGCTCAAACACTATAGAAAAGCTTAGACGTTATAAGGACGCTTAAGCTCCGAGGGAATATTTCTTATGCAATGACTAGATTATCAAGAGTATATTCAAAATGATTTGATTGAGATTATATATCATCACAATGGCTAGCAAATCAAGCTTGATTCGTTCTTGAAGATTATTAATTATGAAGATCAATCAAGGACGTGGACTAAGGAAGACAAGGATAACTCACCTAATGAAGAAATCTATCTATGAAAACCCAATATCATAATTGTATAGGCAATTTGATCTAACGAGAGATTCTTTCTTTAATTGACCTCAACGGTTATGAGAATCTTTGTATACAATTTCGTCCAAACGGGGAGTTTGAAGAGTGATTCTCCGGAGATCTTGCAACGGGCAGTTGTAGATAGAGAAGTATAAAGGAGATCTTAAGGTTGAAGAAAGCACGACCAGAGAGCAGAATCATAAATTTCAAATCAAGAGAGCTTCACATCTTTCATATGCTTTTGATCCAACACTAGAATACTTATAGGTTCACTCGGGTGAGAGATTGTTAGATGGGTAGTCTAGAGACTCGAGAATCGTCACAAGTATTGTAACCTCTGAACTATTCACTAATGAATCTAGCCGATTGGCTGCTAGTGTGAAAAAGTAGATGTAGGCTTGAACAAGCTGAACCACTACAAACTCTCTATGCATATTCTCTATTCCTTAACTCTTTGTTTTTATACAATGATAGTTGAATTGTGCACACCGCTGCATCTCAAGATACTTCAGATCTTGTTAGCAATCATCATATGAACTAAGCTCTGAGCTGATCTATTTATATGCCACATAATTTCTATAAATTCTTTGAAATCACATATTTACCCCTTTAGGTGATAATGCTAGCACGGTCACCCAATACATTACTCACTCGAACGTGCATCTTAACGCATATGTCTGAGCTCGGTCTTATGTTAATGAACCAACATTAAATAAAGTTCCTTGAATTGCCCTATTAGCAAGTTAGAGAGAGAGAGAGAGAGAGAGAGAGAGAGCAATGAGTGAAACCGATCTACAGAGTTGTTATATAGACATTAAAGGGGTCCTCGACATCTTATAGGAAATAGTCCAGCCTTAAGGAAGCTCAGAGGTTCTTGATCGACCGAGAAGAGATAGGGGTCCGTGGCAGCACATCCACGGGAAGAACCACATTGATCCGACCCTAGCGTAGCCGGAGCTGGAAAGAGAATAGCAATGGAGACATTTTTGCATAAGAAGTCATTGATTGAACTTATGAACTTTTCTTGAGTAAATCAAATTGGCAGACTCAACTAGCTGCCAATAGGAAAATGCCCCAACCAATAAGACAAGATTGTATGTAGTGTAGTTGTCAAAGCTTATATGAGGACCACTTGGAAATGAAGATACTTGATTTTGAAATTTATGATTCTGCTCTCTGGTCGTGCTTTCTTCAACCTTAAGATCTCCTTTTTACTTCTCTATCTACAACTGCCCGTTGCAAGATCTCCGGAGAATCACTCTTCAAACTCCCCGTTTGGACGAAATTGTATACAAAGATTCTCATAACCGTTGAGGTCAATTAAAGAAAGAATCTCTCGTTAGATCAAATTGCCTATACAATTATGATATTGGGTTTTCATAGATAGATTTCTTCATTAGGTGAGTTATCCTTGTCTTCCTTAGTCCACGTCCTTGATTGATCTTCATAATTAATAATCTTCAGAACGAATCAAGCTTGATTTGCTAGCCATTGTGATGATATATAATCTCAATCAAATCATTTTGAATATACTCTTGATAATCTAGTCATTGCATAAGAAATATTCCCTCGGAGCTTAAGCGTCCTTATAACGTCTAAGCTTTTCTATAGTGTTTGAGCCTCTTTCCTACAAGATTCAATCCCGCATAACCATTCCTTAATACTTGAATGTACATTAGGACAATCAGCCAAATAAGCATTTCATTGCATTAACTAAGATATCAAAGAATATGGATTGCTTTGTCAATTTCAAAATCAATTAGGGTTTTTCCCAACATCAGGCTTCTATTACGTGCTCCAATCATTTCTCTCCTTCCATTTACAGCAGATCGAACTATTCCATGACCAGGAAAGCAAAAGCAAAGTCTTAACAAAAGCCCATCTGACCGAGCCAAAGCCTTCACCAAATCAACTTTTTGCCATGCCTCTAGGAGAAATGCCAACCATATGACAGCAGTTCTTGACTAATTCCGGGCTAAAAGTACATTGCCTGCTGAAGAAATCTAAGATAGCAGAGCTGAAATATTGCCCCATAACTTTTGTAGACCCATATGAAGTAAACTAAAACGGGTAGGTTAATCAAATTGTCCTGTTAATCTCGGTCCTCAGTAATATTTCTCCTCTAATCCTACTTAGTAGTGGGATTAGACCTCCTAGAGCCCGGCGTCGTCGTCAAATCTCCCAGTCTGATGTCCCCACAAATTACTACAGAATTTCCATGTGGCCCTGTGGGTCACGTTAGGACAAAAAAGAAAGATCGCGATCGAGTCATTTTAACTATTATTTTAATGTGGGAACCAGGTGCAGCGACGTTCTCACTCCCATAGTTTATTTTGGGAGAGAAAAAAGTCAGGCCCTTTGCCCAATGGAAGAGCCAAAAAGGGTAGCGACCTCGCTTGCTCCTAATATTAATATTAACACCCGCCATTTAAAAAGAGTGAAATTTCGTTAGGCCCCGAGTTTGGTAAAGGATGTAATTCTATTTGTATTTGCTTTATATTGCTCAAGATTCACGTGAAAACTTAAAAAAAACCACAAAACTGTGGGTGGCTTCGACCGTTTTCAGTCATCACATCGCCAGTGCCAAAATTAGCCCAACTTGATGGCGCGTACATGCAAGTGGAAGCTCTGGGATAAGGTCCAAAACTTGATGGGACCAAAAGGGTTCATATTGCCAAGAAGCTGGTGCCATGTATTGCCTATCATGCATCGGGGCGGCATCTGTGCAGGACGTGACCTCAACACTAGTATATTATAATGCTGAATGAGAACTCGAATCGAAAAGGGAACTGGTCAAATATGAATGGCAAAGAGAGAACACTCGTACGAACTTTGCAAGTTAATGAGATGTTCAATATGAAGTTAACATTTGGAAATACCACCCGTCTGTAAATCTTTTGACGATGAGTATGAATTGGCAAAACGAGATATGATATATGAAATATGATGAAGTCATCATGTAGTTTTCTTGACTACTAAGAGAGATCTATGCCTCGGGGATAACGAAGTAGCTTCTCCACGTGATGATACAATTATGGAGTCTCACGAATTTTATCGAATAATAATCTCTCGTGATCCAAGAAGACGCGTAGCGTCAACTAGTCCGTCAACTTGGAAAAGTTCATCGTTTTCGACACATATATAAAAAGATTAACAAATTATGGTCCGCATGCGTGTTCACATTCGTGCCTGTAGATACCTGTTCTGATACATAGAAATATCATTTTGTACGCATAGTTGGCAACTTGAAGGTGCAGCAATGGCGACAAGGTTCGAACCGAGAAGTATTAGGTTGCGATCCGGAACGAAAGACAAGCCCATGGATCCCTAGTGGCTGTATTAGCAGACAACTGTACCGATCCAAGTGGCCAAATTTCTCTTGACTTTTCGTCTCGCGTGGTGGCTTCGCATGACATGTCGATGCGCAAACTCCAAGTCACTCTTGACGTCTGCTGCATCTTTTGTTTCCACATGCGGAAAGGTGGACTGCCCTTTTCATCAGATGGAAAAGTCTCGGTTTTGGAAAATGGAGATGGGAAAAAAATTTCGTGAACATATATTATATTCTCTGATGGAGAATAGTACGCCATCTTTAACTCGAGGTAGACGACTATCGTGCCAAACTCCCTTGACTACGTACCCATGATTGGGAAATAGGGGGAAAAATAAGGAAGAGCAGGGAGGAAGGGAAGATTATTTGATATTTCGAAGTAGAGAGAAGGGGGGTTGCCCTCGCGAAGTTATGTTCAGATTGTTCATTGTTTGGAAGCAGGCCATATCTGATAGTCGCTACAATTATTAAGGATGGATTTCGAACCTTTGGAGTGTTCATGTCAATTTTGGCTCGATTTTTACTTGATTTCTGATATTAACGGCGTATTTTTTTTTGTCAGGAATTTACCCACCTAACTCAAATGGGGTTTCCTCTGTTAAATAGAAGAAAATCATTAGGATGTTCGCACGATTATTCGCTTGGCATCTTTATTTGTTTTTTCAACATTCAAAAACCGTGTACTTGTGGTACAACTGCTGTCTTAGTCTATTCTTTACCCGGGCGACTACTTCTTCCAAGAAAATTCCTTATGACAATCTTCTTAGATGTTTCTGACATATGAATATAATAGAGTCATGATAAATGTACCCATAATTTGATTTTATTTTTTTTTATATGACGTGGCAATATTATTAGAATGTTCCCCCAAAACATACTTTAAACCTTTTCATTACAATACTTTCCGGCTTTCATGACCAAATTCGAGCAAACCTCAACCGGTCCTGTCCCCTTCATCGAGACCCACCAAGATGTTCCAAGACCCCATTGATCAAGTCAAAGTAAACGAGACCCTCTGCGTTTCTTTCCCCGTGTGGGTCCAATTTTTTATATGAAGTTCTAGAACAAGAACAAAACAATATGATTCCGAGGATAAGAGATGGAGAGTCGTCTGTCCGGGCATGGAAATAATGCACACGAATCTCTGATGTGAGCTTGAGGCTTGAGAATGAACCTTATCCTGCCAAGCACGCGTTACCCCTAGTCAGTGAGGTTACTCATGTGGCATGCAGGCTGTGTCGTGGTTTTCACCTGCTTTGTGGACCGATTGGGCTGTGGAAAGTTGGTATCAAGGAAAGCAACTACCACCTATGACATGCCCTCGTACATGCAGAGAAGTCCGTTTGAATCCAGCTTGCATGACCCCTGTACACCTTGTAGAGAAATAGGATGTAATATAAGTAAGAATTTAAATTGATAAGATGCTCGCCACCGTAGGTAATCTACATAAGGGATAAGAGCAAATCAAGAAAACTTTTTATTTCTTAAGCTAGAGGCTCAAATAAGTTATGAATCAACCAAGAAAAATTATCAAAAAAGTCATAAATCTATTGCAATTGTGTCAATTCAATCCTAAACTTTTTTTTTTTACAATTGATTCCTAAATATTTTGCATTTATGTCAATTCAGTGCATTCAGTCAATTTGGCCGAAATCACTAACGTGGCATGACTGGTGTTGAAGTAGATATTTTTAGTAATATTTTAATATTTATAAATTATTTTTTTGGAAGATCCACCACTCATCTTTTCTTCTACTAACCATTCCTCCAGGTGGATAATTTTTTGTTATTTTATTTCTTCTTTCTTTCTTTCTTTCTTTTTTTTTCCTTTTTTCTACTCTTCTTCTTTCTCGAGCCAATTACTGGACTTCAATGACCCGCCAAAGACAAGAATTGACCTTGCTAATATTTGGCTAAGCTCACCCTCGCCGACCAGTAGCGAGGCACGATGTCGCCGTTGCTAAGCAAGACTCACATTCACTTTCGCTAGGGGAGGTCAACCTCACTAAGGGTGGGCAAGGCTTGCCCTCAATGCCCCCCCCCCCCCCCCCTCTTTCCAGCAACTAGCTAGAGGAAGAAGAAAAAAAAGAGAGAAAGAAAAGAATAAAAGAAAAATTAATAACAAAATATTAAATTATTATTTAAAAATTGCCCAAGTTAGCAATTTTCGACAAAAATTGATCGAATAAATTTAATTAGCACAAATGCAAAGACTTATGATTCAATTGGCAAAAAATAAGTTAGGACTGATTGACATAATTGCAATAAGTTAGGAATTTTTTTGGTAATTCTCCTTAACCAACTCTTGCTCTTTCTTAATTGTAGCATTCTTGTATAGATTAGCATGGAAAAATTGTCAAAAAAAGTCCTAAATCTATGGCGCTTTTTTCAATTCAGTCATAGTTTTTTTTTTATTTTTTCAATTTAGTCCTAAACTTTTTACATTTGTGCCAATTCGGTCTTAAACCTTTTACATTTTCGCCAATTCAGTCCATCCAGCCAACTTTGGTCAACCGATGCTGACATGGATTTGGTCGGTGCTGATGTAGATGTTGACAGAGCAATTTTTAATAATATTATAATTTTTTTCAAATTCTTTATTATTTATTATTTTTTCCTTTTCTTTCTTCTTTTGTTTACTATTCATCTTCCCCAAGCCTTCTTCCTCCAAGCTAGAAAAGAGGGCCAATGGTTCTATTGGTCGAGCTCGGTCATTGGCGACGCCGTTGAGCAAGGGTCGACGAGGTCCCTCGTCGGTCATCGACATTGCCGTCGTTGGCAAGGCCGATAATGCCGTTGGGCGAACTCGGCATCGCCTGGATCTGTGTGTGATTGTTTCCTACAAGGCGTCCCCTTGTATGTGATGGCGAGACTCGGTAATCACCATCTCCAGGCAAGGCCAAGCTCACCCAGCGACGACGACGCGATGCCATGGCTAGGTGAGGTCGACCTCGCCGAGCCATGGGGTGGCTTGGCCTCGCCAAATCTGGGCGAGGCCAAGGTTGCCCAACGGTACCGCCGGCCTTGCCCAACATGGTGACCAGCGAAGGACCTCGCTCAACGATACCACCGATGGCCAACCTCGCCCAACGGTAATGCATTGTCATTGACTATTCCACTATCAGTTTGGAGAAGATGAACAATAAACAAGAGAAGAAAGAAAAGAAAAAATAAAAATAAATAAATAATTTTTTAAAAATTATATATTATTAAAAATTGCCCCATTAGCGTACACATCAACACTAGCGGAATTTACATCAATGCCGGCCGGCCAAAGTTGGTTGAATGGATTGAATTGTCGAAAATACAAAAAGTTTAGGATTAAATCGATAAAAAAAAAGGTTTACAATTGAAATGGTACAAAATAAAAAGGTTTAGGACTGAATTGATAAAAATGCAATAGGTTTAAAATTTTTTTGACAATTTCCTAATTAGCATGGAACATCTCTCCAAGCATGAGTAAACTATTGTATAGGAAATAGAGTAACCATTAAAGACATGGAAATTAACCAACATTAATAGCATAGGAACTAGAAAACACAATAAAGTCCTAGAAATTAACAAATACATTATTAAAACACTTGGACGATAGAAACTTGACTCTTGAAAATATAAGAAATACGGCTCGTTGTAGATCACAAAGTTTTACTATTTCCAAAATTGCTAAAATTTGACTAATAGGGATGGACGAAAGGCGGAAGATATAGCACTGGCTCTCGTACCATGTTAAAAAGTCCAATAAAAAGTTTAAACTTATAAGTGAAAAAAGACTACACATATATAAAAAGCATATGAGATCCATTATCAAGCGATGTGGGACAATACTTTAATAAATTTCATACCAAATTATTTATTATCACGTGAGACCCATCAAGTTCAATAGTTTATACAATGAAAGTAACCATGTATTCTTAATCGAACTCTGTTTGTATGGGGAAAAGTGTCCAAAAAAATCGTAAACCTATTATATTGGTACCAATTCAATCTTAAACTTTTATTAGTACTAATTTAATCCTAAATATTTTACATTTGTGCCAATTGAGTCCATCTGGTCAATTTTAGCCAGAAATCGATGACATAGACGCTAGTCGGGCAGTCTCATGTGGCACGGCCAGTAGTGGCGAAGACATTTTTAAATATATTTTTAATATTATTTTGAATTTTCAAATAATTTTTATGATTTTTTCCTTTTTTTCTTCTTTCCCTTTTCCTTCCCTCTTCTGCGTTACAAGTGGCCGCCCACCGCGTCAGTGCTGGCCGTGCCCCGTGGGACAGCCAACGTCCACGTCCGCGATTTTCGGCTAAAATTTATCAGATAAACTTAATTAGCATGATGTAAAACATTTAGGGCTAAATTGGCACCGATAAAAGATTTAGAATTGAATTGATATCCATATAATAATTTTATGGTTTTTTTTAACACTTTTCCCGTTTGCATGGTATACCTCATACAGAATTTGGCTATGTTGATCATTGAATTGGCCTCCTTGTATCTAAATTAATACCAAAAGCACACTGATTTTACCTAATATGCCCATTTATTTATTTAAAAATCACACCCACCCCAGAAAAGAAAATCCCAATCGGATTTTCTTTGCCTTCTCTCTCTGTCTCTCCCTCCCTGCCCACTCGGTCCACCACTATAAATAGCTGCCGAAGTTGCTAGTCGCTGTCAGAACCACCACATGCGGCCCAGACAACCACCATTAGGGCCACTTGGGTCGCCGTTCGCACCTTCTCTCTCTCTCTCTCTAAAAAATACTAAAAGACCTGAAAGAATTCTCGCATTATAGGACAAGGTACGCTAAGTTTCCGGGCACATATATCCCGCGTGGTTCGACAAAAAATTACCAAAGTCTTGGTCCACTCGTCCCGCGAGGATCAAGCACAGCCATAACTCGTCGCCCTGAAAGAATTCTCGCATTGCAGGACAAGGTAGGCTAAGTTTACGTGCACATGTATCCCGCGTGGTTTGACGAAAAATTACCAAGACTTGGTCCAGTCGTCGCGGGAGGATCAAGCACAACCATAACCCGTCGCTTTTATTAGTCCATATTACGTGAAGTAGCTAGTCGGGCGACATGTAAGCTGTGACATATGATTTTATGAACTCTTTTGAGCACGTGTGAAATGGAGAGAGAGAGAGAGAGAGAGAGAGAGAATTAGAGAATTAGAGAATTTATAGGACAAGAAAAGGACGCCAAGCTATTAAGAGCGTCTATTGTTGAAAATGAAGATTGAAGATGTTTCGATGAAGTCCAGAAACCCTAACATACGTCTTTTCTTGTGTTCTACACGCTAGTTATGCTCTCGCCACCACAGCTAGTGAGAAAGAACGAAACAGCAATTGTCTTCGGCTGCGTTAATTTAAGAAGAAGCCGAATTAATTGTCCAAAAATGATTTCCCCTCCTCCTCCTCTTCCTCCTCCTCCTCCTCCTGTTGGTATGCTATGTGATTCTCCTGATGAAACCAGAGATCACTTCATGTTTTACTGATTGTCCCGAGAGGCGTGTTAAGAACTCGATCACTTTTTGTGGAATTAGAATATCTCTTGGTGCTGATCTAGATGGCATCATCTCATAAAGTTTATATTCCCTTTGGATCCCGTTTATTTGAAGAAATTGGGCATTGACACGAGGATTTAGACGCATGAGCACTGCCAGGTTTACTAACACCGGATTACAATACCGATATACTAAGTAATAAGGCAGCCTGTGCGTGGACTTTTAAGTAAGTGGATTGTCAAATCGTGTCACAAATGGTGTTTCTATGGTGTCAAGTTTAGGGTATAGGGTTAAATGATTCAAGTACACAATAGGTTTTGAAACTCGTGGTGGCACCCTTTAAGAAATCAATTCTTTTCCGGTTTATTTATGAAATAAAAATTCAAATTCATTCTACGTAATTTAGCAAAGCTTTCTACTTAAAGTACGATGATCATAAGTACTAGTCGCAAAGGATAGAAAAATGTAAGTAACACAAATAGAAATAGATTAATTTAGACCATGACTAATCGGGTGGACATAACCCATTTAAATTAAAGATGTTAAATTGGTCAATTTCAGGTTAAGAGCTCACCCCTAACACGAATTATTTATTAATCATATCAAACAGGTGGAAGAGTTATACATGGACATGATTATTATAAATCAAACTCTTATGAGTGGGAGAATGAGTTTGTTGTAATACTAAATCATTAAAAAAAAAAGTGAAATTATGATGTGAGTGAAGGGAAGCATGCATAAATCTCAATTTGGAGGTTATTTGCCAAAACTTTTCTCAGCAACTATAGCTGTAAAAAGGGATATTGCGGCTTTTAGTGTTAGCACCTCATAACTGCAACATCCACAAAGTTACTACAGCCTGTAGTAGCTTTTAGGAAGCTGTCTCGGTGCGTATGACAATATTTTTTGAGTAGAATTTTTATCCCAAAAGTGCTTCCAGAGCAAAAATCTGTTTGATAATGTAATTTTTGGAGCAGAAATCCGTTTAGCTACATAACTTCTTTTTTTTTCTATTTTTAGAGCTCTTTTTTTACTCCAGAAATAATTTTAGAGCCACTCGAAGAAGTAAAAAAAAAAAATGCTTCTCTCCAAAAGTAAAAAATCAACTTTTGCTCAGAAGCAGAAGTTAATTTCTAGAATAAAAGTATTGCCAATTGTTAAGTATTGCAGCTGTAAAAACGATATCACCAAACATACGAGTTACAATACAGCTATAATTCAGCCATGACTGTGCCAGATGGGCTCTTAACACGAATCCAAAAAAAAAAAATCAAAATTTTACACATATGACTAGAAGCTCGAAAATCCGAAAATGGCAAGAACAAGTACCTCCTCAAATAAGTTCTTAACATAACGTGAGATTACGAGTAAATAGCACGAGGCTAGAGACGGATTCGAAAAATAGGCCTGGAAATAGAAAATGGCACCGAAAACTCATGAACATAATGGATTTTTAAGTCGACAACGACCTCAAACATGTTCTTGACTTGGCCACAACATATTTTGATATGTATTTTGTTAGCCAAGTATCTCCATGGTATTTGCTAACCACCCAAGTTTGGAAAGTTTATCATTTTTGATGTATTATCTCCCTCGTATTTTGTTTAAGTAATATATCGAAAATAAGAATTTTTTTTTTAATCGAGTATGGCTCCCCGAGTGCCCCCGGGAACTCGATAATAAGATCCTATTGCTATGAGTAAGTTTTATGAGAATCGTGTGTTGTTGTTCATCGTGCTTCCCGTACATTGGAAATCCCCCTCGCTGTTTTTAGGTATCTTAACAACACAAATAAATTTCGACATATTCACTCTTAAATAAATGAAATTATCGTACTTTCCGAGACATCATTCTCAAATTACGACAATTCGCACGTGGATCGAATGATAGAAGAACATAAAGCATGCGAAATGACACGGAATCAACACCCCCAGATCATCCAGATGCGACAGAAACGTGTTCCATTTTCCCTCCTCCTAATGCCTTTCGAGGTCGACATTGCAACGGCTTAAGTGGGCGCTCTTTCTCCTGCGGACATGGTTGGTCGTGTTAATATGAAGTCATGTACCGTGTCATACTCCAACTTCTGGAAAAAAGCACAGCCCTCTGCCGACATCGCCGTGAAGAGGTTTTTTTGTTTTTTGTTTTTTTCGTTTTTCGTCATCTTGTGAATCACGTCGACTTGTTCAGCGATAATAGTATTAATCCTACCAGAATAAGGCGATGATAACAATAAATTGATATAACGGTAAAGTAATCTCTGAATTTTGATTCAATATGTAATGTGATACATGAACAATAAATTGATATAACGGTAATTTGTTCAATATAATCCCTAAATTCTAGCATAATAATCGATGTGATACATGAACTTTTGATATATGATCAATGTCGTCCTTAAACTATATGAAAATATTCAATATAATCATTTCATTAATATCAAGAATAACATTGGATATTTTTATATAGTTCACATTAATACCACAAAAAACCCCAAACTGGTACACCTGTGACAAATTTACCCCAAACTATTTTTTTGACCACGAAAAACCCCAAACTGGTACATATGTGACAAATTTATCCAAAACTATTTTTTTTACCACAAAAAACCCTAAACTGGTACACATTAGGGCTGAGCATGGTTCCAGGGTAGAACCGAGAACTTGGAACCGGAACCTGTAGGAACCTGTCTGGTTCCAGGTTCCAAGGTATGTAGGGTAGGTTCTAGGTTCCAAAAATTGAGGAACCTGTTCTAGCGGGTAGGTTCCAGGTTCCACCACT
Source organism: Psidium friedrichsthalianum (assembly GCA_019149425.1). Taxonomy (NCBI): domain Eukaryota; kingdom Viridiplantae; phylum Streptophyta; class Magnoliopsida; order Myrtales; family Myrtaceae; genus Psidium; species Psidium friedrichsthalianum. The sequence continues at coordinate 15,849 of JAGVVM010000301.1, read as the reverse complement.
TGGAACCTGGAACCTGGAACCTGTACCCTGGATCCCAACATAAATTTTTTATTTATATATATATATATCTTCACACGATCATATAATGTTCTATGGCGTCCAATGATGACTATATAATTTGGAGCGAAAAATGAAGAACCTGTTCTGATATGTAGGTTTTAGATTCAAAGTGGAACCTGAAACTGCTCACCCCTACTTGAGAATGATTGCTTGAAAGAGAGCGTGTGAAAAATGTAGCTACCCTGCAAAATTTCTTAGGACTGCATCCTATTTCTCGCGTATCCCAACTTCATTAAAAGCCTTTTTTTTTAAATAACAAGCCTCTCCATTGATCGATAGGTTCTCGGGTACCCTGGAACCGGACCCTGGAACCTGTAACAGGGTAGGTTCTAGGTTCCGCGGTTTGAAGGGTAGGTTCTAGGTTCCAAAAAATTAGGAACCTGTACTAGCGGGTAGGTTCCAGGTTCCAGGTGGAACCTACTCGGAACCTGGAACCGCTCACCCCTAGTACACATGTGACAAATTTACCCTAAACTATTTTTTTGACCATAAAAAATCCCAAACTGGTACATTTGTGACAAATTTACCCCAAACTAATTTTTTTTACCACGAAAAATCCCAAACTATTACACCTATGACAAATTTACCCTTTATTAAATTGGATTAGTACCATGAAAAGCCCTAAATTGATAAACTTGTGGTAAACGGAGGGTAAAAATCATAAATCGGTATACCCGCGAAGTGCCACACGTCATCCAACTAAGTAATTTAATGTTAAATTTAACGAAAATTAACGGAGGGTAAATTTGTCGCAAATAAATCAGTTTGGGGTAAATTTGTCACAAATGTACCAGTTTGGGGTTTTTTGAGGTTAAAAAAATAGTTTGGGGTAAATTTGTCACAGGCGTACCAGTTTGGGGTTTTTCGTGGTATTAACCAATTGAATATGTAACGGTACGTCTAGTTTTCCGTATCTTAATTTATGACAGTGCATACTTAGCTCTATCCTGGTGCGAGAAGCCCGAGGCTATAGGATTTGTTAAGAGATAATGCCACGGCCAGAAAAAGGAGGAAGACATAATGCGCTTAAAACTTAGTCACAGGGAACGGTAAAAGGGAAATCGCAACTCTCTTGACCATTCGGATTAGCTCGAGAAAATTATCCAAAAATCTTAAATATATTATACGACGATTAATTTAATCATAAACCTTTTAATTATATCAGTTTAGCCTTAAATATTTTGACAATTTATCAATTTGATCATAAACCTTTTGATAATTTGTCAATATGGTCATTTCACTCAATTATTCAAATAATACATTTAAGATTATATTAACAAATCTTCAAAAGGTTTATGAATAAACTGATAAATGTATAAATATTTATAACTGAATTAACCGCCGTATAATAGATTTAAGATTTTTTTAGGCAATTATCCCGATTTAGATCTAAGACAATTTTTGAAAGCAAATTATTTACGTACCAATTTTCCACGCTAAGCCTTCATGATGGAAAAGGGACACGAGACGACCACGGACGCTAAAGATTATTTAAGTAAAAAAAGTCACAAATTAATCAACCCTAGCAAAGAGCCACGTGGCCGCACGGAAGCTTTCTGAAAGAGGTAAGGAAGAACGAGAAATTCAATTTCGGTCCCCCGCTTTCCCGCATTCAAAGGATCCGGCGGTCGCATCGACATAAATCCCTCCATAAGACGTCACTTCGGATTAATCAATTTGTTATTAACATGGTAATGAGGAGGGACGAGAGGATAGGTGGGAATCTGCCCGCGTGGGCCCCCGCACCCTTTCGGTCAAATCCAGGAACGACCAAAACCATTGAACCTTTAACGTGGTAGAACTCGAACCCACTGACTCTTGAGCCCTCGGTCTTTAACCAACTTGACAAGCGTGGGTCCCCCTCTTATCGGGAAATTTACAAGGCGCCATCCGTTCTTTTTAGCCTGTTGAGGTTATTATGCTGTCCATACGTAGTGATGGTACTGGAAACGTTGAATCTAGGCACGTCGTCTCTCTTGACGGAGCCATAGTCACCGAAAAGAAGAACAATCCTAACGTGCCTTCGTTACTAATGTTGATACGAAGTTTAAGGATGGGTTGCTGATTATATTTTGATGGTTCGTTATGAAATGGGTAAAACTCTGTAAACTGTGCCGCATTGATTTATCTTTTTAATTTATTTATTTTGTTTGATTTGCATATCCTATGTACTTTTCTTTCGAATAAAATGAAAACTTCTCTCCTGATAAAAAAAAAAAAAAGAAAAACTACTAAAAAAAGTAGATCCGATGTGGGAAACTACTGCCCCTTAGATTCATAAACAAAGAAAATCCCACGTAAAAGACGGGATTAAACCGGTAAAAATATACTTTGTTCTATCATAGGAGCAAATTTTTTTTGTTGTTTTTTCACTTGAGACTTCAGCCCGTTTGGACTCACCGATATGGGTACGCGTAAAAGACCGGACTAACGACCCGTTCAGCATCTCTACTTCCGACATTTCCGTCCTTTCAAACTCAATTTTGCTTCCCTCGTTCACCGTGTGTGACCGGAGGGGGACACATGACCTGGATGCATGATGCTCCTCCTTACGCCATCCCACCACCCGAATATTCGACCAAAGCACACGACCCGATCAAAACCGTGGGTCCGACGACATCGCAAGCGACGGTCCAGATTGAACTTCCAAGGAGGCTTCGAAGTGGCCGACACGAGGAAAAACGTTAGAAGTGTACCGATGGGAAAAGAAAACCCCCCCGGGAAGAAAATATCAATTTGGAAGGGACGATATTTTTATGTGGGGAGCCGTACGCAAAGCCATTAGCGACGGGGGATAATTTAGATCGAGAGGAACGAATTGATTCATACCGCGCAAGATTTTGCAACGAAGAAGACATGAGATCAATTAGCTCGAAATCATCTCGTTTAGAAATTTGGAGGGAATAATTCGATTATTACATTTAAAAAACTATTGAGTGATTTTGGGCCTCTCTCGTCTCAAAAGTTAGTTCAAAGGTTGATGTTTTCCCTCATATTTATAAACCAATCACGAGTCCCTCCACAACGATGTGCGACAACACCAATAATCTCCCCCTCACACATCGAGCTATGGATCGGAAGCAGGGACAACCCGTATCTCTCTCGAATGACTATTAGGTCCAGACTTGTTGGTAACTTGGGCTTTGATACAGTGTTTGGTGATTTTAGGCCTCTCTCATCCTAAAAACTAGCTTAAAGATTGATGCTTTTTCTCACACTTATAAACTAATCACCAATCCTTTCCACAATCGATGTGAGATAATACCAACAGAAACAAGGTTATGGAATAGTTTGTGATCAGCATCTGTCTCCATTCTCGACGACCAAAGTTGTGGTCTAGGGCTCGCGAGGCTTCCGGCTGCAGCGAAAGGATCTTCTGGATATACATGGAAGGGAAGATTTTCAGTGGGATATTTTTGCTTTGGAAGAAAGCAAGAGGAAGGTGAAACGAAAAAGGATCGTACAAAAGGACGTGCCACGTTTGTGGCCAGCATTCAGCCGGAGATGAACTTCGGGGGGGAAAAGAAATGAGGTCCACTCGTTACAATCATATGTTTCTTCTCGCTGGAAATGTGCGGGGATCCCGTTTTTACTTAGACCCATTTTTGTAGTCTCTCTATGTTGATGTAGCAGATGGATCCACGTTACAGCGAGATGAGTTATCCGTAGCGGGACAAAGTAGCGCGTCTATTGTGAAAGCTCGCGCGATATCGCAGGATTCGTAGCCCTACTTTTCCGCTCCCACCTCTCCTCTTCCTCTGCCTCCGCATCACCGCAGCTCCCGCTCGCCGCCACTTACTACCGCTTGCAGACCGACCTTCATCGGTTTCGCTCTCTTTCCCCTCTCCCTCCCTCTCTGTGTGAAGGTTCTCGATCTCTAGCAACCTTAAGGCATACAACTTTAATCCCAGCGATGTTCAATCTAAGGTTATGACCTCTGAGAGTGGCCGGCACGACCTAGTGGAGCGCCATCCAAGTGGTTTCCGGCACACACAGAGAGAGAGAGGAATAATCAAAATAAAAAAAAACATAAAAAAAGGAGAGGAGAACAAATTTCAATCGTTCAAATTCAAAATGTTCACGTATATTTTTTTAATGAGATAAATTAACAAAATAAATTCATCTCTTCAGTTTAGAGGATCCCAACAATGCATACATAATTCCTTTGATCGGCAGTTATATACAATAGCATTGTATAAATCTTAATATATATCGAAGGAGATCTAATAAAAGATATATTGAACAATGAAATGAGTAGACATTAATGTTTAGCAAGTGTTATCACATTTGTCGATACATGGAACTTTCCGAATTCCTTACACGACCCATCTCGCAGAAGAAAGAGTTGACCCACAAGTCGACGCCCACGTCATCATATATCCCACGAACACACATATTCTACACTCCTCTGTACTATAACAATGATAAAAAGCCAAGAAATAAATACGACAATATTATAAACACTTGTGGAAAGTCCGTCTATTTATTTCCCCGTTATCGTAGTCCCTCTGATCTGATCTTTCATAGCCGCCATCTTATACTTTTCTTCAACCCCACACCCCAACACACAACCCCCCTACACCCCCCGGGCTCAACCGGAGAAGAAACCATGGATGGTAACAGCAGCTGCATAGACGAGCTCAGCTCAACGAGCGACTCCATTTCCGTTCCACCGCCGTCGAAACCCTCGCCGCAGAGCCCCTGCCGTCTCGGCAGTGGCGCGAGCGCAATAGTGGACTCCGAAGGCGGCGTCGAAGCCGACTCAAGGAAGCTGCCCTCGTCCAAGTACAAGGGCGTCGTCCCTCAGCCGAACGGCCGCTGGGGCGCGCAAATCTACGAGAAGCACCACAGGGTGTGGCTCGGCACCTTCAACGAGGAGGATGAGGCCGCCAGGGCCTACGACGTCGCCGCCCAGCGCTTCCGCGGCCGAGACGCCGTCACCAACTTCAAGCCGACGTCCGAGACTGAAGACGACGATCTCGAAACCGCTTTCCTGAACTCTCGTTCCAAGGCGGAGATCGTGGACATGTTGCGGAAGCACACATACCGTGACGAACTCGAGCAGAGCAAGAGGAAGTGCTTGAACTCAAACGGCAGTCGCAAAAGGACAAGCATGACCGAAGCCCTCGGATATCTGTCCTCGCCGGGGGCTGCGATCGCCTGTCAACTCCTTTTTGAGAAGGCAGTCACGCCGAGTGACGTAGGGAAGCTGAACCGGCTCGTGATACCGAAGCAACACGCGGAGAAGCACTTCCCCCTGCGCAATGGCACGAGCTCTACAACTTCGAAGGGAGTTTTGCTGAATTTCGAAGACGGTGGAGGCAAAGTGTGGAGATTCAGGTACTCGTATTGGAACAGTAGCCAGAGCTACGTGCTGACGCGGGGTTGGAGCCGGTTCGTGAAGGAGAAGAGCTTGAGGGCTGGAGACATCGTGAGCTTCCACCAGTCGGCCGGGCCAGAGAAGCAGCTTCATATCGGGCACAGGAGGAGGAGCGGGCTGGGCAAGTCCGGGCCCGTTCTCCCTGTCCAGATGGTGAGGCTATTTGGGGTCGACATCTTCAAAGTATCGGCGGCGGTGGCGGCGACGACAGTGGTGGTGGTTGGAGTGGGAAGAGAATGAGGGAGGTGGAGTTGTTGTCAGTGTTGCAACAAGAAGCAGATGGTGATGGAGCTTTGTGACAGTTTTTGTCTGTTTATCTTTTTTTTTTTACCCATCTACTTTGGGCTCATTTGTAATTTTGCAGTCTTGTCGGTTTGACTTGGTGGAAGGGTGAGAGGGGAGGGGGGTGTCAGAGAAAGCAAAAAAAACAGAGAAAGTGGTGGGGGGTGAAATTGCAAGTTGCAAAAAGGATGGAGTGTAGAGACCTACAGAGGTAGATGCTGACCTGAGGAAAAGCTGAAATTAGGATTGTAATAAGGAGGGAAAGAATAGATAAATGTGAATTTGCTACTGGGCACAGCTCCCTTGAACTGTTTCTTTATCATCGTGTTTTGCACTCTTGCACAAGAACCCTAGCTTTTGTGTTTTCGCTTTGATGGGTCACGTTGCTTCTTGAATTATCACATGTTTTCTTTGTTTGACATGCCCTACATGCTTCTGCTTCCTCATCATCTTCATCACAGACGGGGAGAGAGAGAGAGAACAGCAAAAGCTTCTGTCTTTTGGGGAAAAATGAAATTTGATAGATCCCAGAAGATCAATTGGGTGGAATTGATCTTCTGGGATCTATCAAATTTCATTTTTTCCCCAAAAGACAGAAGCTTTGCTGTTCTCTCTCTCTCTCCCCGTCTGTGATGAGATGATGAGGAAGCAGAAGCATGTAGGCATGTCAAACAAAGAAAACATGTGATAATTCAAGAAAGCAACGTGACCCATCAAAGCGAAAACAACAAAAGCTAGGGTTCTTGTGCAAGAGTGCAAAAACACGATGATAAAGAAACAGTTCAAGGGAGCTGTGCCCAGTAGCAAATTCACATTTATCTATTCCTTTCCTCCTTATTACAATCCTAATTTCAGCTTTTCCTCAGGTCAGCATCTACCTCTGTAGGTCTCTACAACTCCATCCTTTTTGCAACTTGCAATTTCACCCCCCACCACTTTCTCTGTTCACCCCCCTCCCCTCTCACCCTTCCACCAAGTCAAACCGACAAGACTGCAAAATTACAAATGAGCCCAAAGTAGATGGTAAAAAAAAAAAGATAAACAGACAAAAACTGTCACAAAGCTCCAATCACCATCTGCTTCTTGTTGCAACCCGATGACAACAACTCCACCTCCCTCATTCTCTTCCCACTCCAACCACCACCACTGTCGTCGCCGCCACCGCCGCCGATACTTTGAAGATGTCGACCCCAAATAGCCTCACCATCTGGACAGGGAGAACGGGCCCGGACTTGCCCAGCCCGCTCCTCCTCCTGTGCCCGATATGAAGCTGCTTCTCTGGCCCGGCCGACTGGTGGAAGCTCACGATGTCTCCAGCCCTCAAGCTCTTCTCCTTCACGAACCGGCTCCAACCCCGCGTCAGCACGTAGCTCTGGCTACTGTTCCAATACGAGTACCTGAATCTCCACACTTTGCCTCCACCGTCTTCGAAATTCAGCAAAACTCCCTTCGAAGTTGTAGAGCTCGTGCCATTGCGCAGGGGGAAGTGCTTCTCCGCGTGTTGCTTCGGTATCACGAGCCGGTTCAGCTTCCCTACGTCACTCGGCGTGACTGCCTTCTCAAAAAGGAGTTGACAGGCGATCGCAGCCCCCGGCGAGGACAGATATCCGAGGGCTTCGGTCATGCTTGTCCTTTTGCGACTGCCGTTTGAGTTCAAGCACTTCCTCTTGCTCTGCTCGAGTTCGTCACGGTATGTGTGCTTCCGCAACATGTCCACGATCTCCGCCTTGGAACGAGAGTTCAGGAAAGCGGTTTCGAGATCGTCGTCTTCAGTCTCGGACGTCGGCTTGAAGTTGGTGACGGCGTCTCGGCCGCGGAAGCGCTGGGCGGCGACGTCGTAGGCCCTGGCGGCCTCATCCTCCTCGTTGAAGGTGCCGAGCCACACCCTGTGGTGCTTCTCGTAGATTTGCGCGCCCCAGCGGCCGTTCGGCTGAGGGACGACGCCCTTGTACTTGGACGAGGGCAGCTTCCTTGAGTCGGCTTCGACGCCGCCTTCGGAGTCCACTATTGCGCTCGCGCCACTGCCGAGACGGCAGGGGCTCTGCGGCGAGGGTTTCGACGGCGGTGGAACGGAAATGGAGTCGCTCGTTGAGCTGAGCTCGTCTATGCAGCTGCTGTTACCATCCATGGTTTCTTCTCCGGTTGAGCCCGGGGGTGTAGGGGGGTTGTGTGTTTGGGGTGTGGGGTTGAAGAAAAGTATAAGATGGCGGCTATGAAAGATCAGATCAGAGGGACTACGATAACGGGGAAATAAATAGACGGACTTTCCACAAGTGTTTATAATATTGTCGTATTTATTTCTTGGCTTTTTATCATTGTTATAGTACAGAGGAGTGTAGAATATGTGTGTTCGTGGGATATATGATGACGTGGGCGTCGACTTGTGGGTCAACTCTTTCTTCTGCGAGATGGGTCGTGTAAGGAATTCGGAAAGTTCCATGTATCGACAAATGTGATACACTTGCTAAACATTAATGTCTACTCATTTCATTGTTCAATATATCTTTTATTAGATCTCCTTCGATATATATTAAGATTTATACAATGCTATTGTATATAACTGCCGATCAAAGGAATTATGTATGCATTGTTGGGATCCTCTAAACTGAAGAGATGAATTTATTTTGTTAATTTATCTCATTAAAAAAATATACGTGAACATTTTGAATTTGAACGATTGAAATTTGTTCTCCTCTCCTTTTTTTATGTTTTTTTTTTTTATTTTGATTATTCCTCTCTCTCTCTGTGTGTGCCGGAAACCACTTGGATGGCGCTCCACTAGGTCGTGCCGGCCACTCTCAGAGGTCATAACCTTAGATTGAACATCGCTGGGTTTAAAGTTGTATGCCTTAAGGTTGCTAGAGATCGAGAACCTTCACACAGAGAGGGAGGGAGAGGGGAAAGAGAGCGAAACCGATGAAGGTCGGTCTGCAAGCGGTAGTAAGTGGCGGCGAGCGGGAGCTGCGGTGATGCGGAGGCAGAGGAAGAGGAGAGGTGGGAGCGGAAAAGTAGGGCTACGAATCCTGCGATATCGCGCGAGCTTTCACAATAGACGCGCTACTTTGTCCCGCTACGGATAACTCATCTCGCTGTAACGTGGATCCATCTGCTACATCAACATAGAGAGACTACAAAAATGGGTCTAAGTAAAAACGGGATCCCCGCACATTTCCAGCGAGAAGAAACATATGATTGTAACGAGTGGACCTCATTTCTTTTCCCCCCGAAGTTCATCTCCGGCTGAATGCTGGCCACAAACGTGGCACGTCCTTTTGTACGATCCTTTTTCGTTTCACCTTCCTCTTGCTTTCTTCCAAAGCAAAATATCCCACTGAAAATCTTCCCTTCCATGTATATCCAGAAGATCCTTTCGCTGCAGCCGGGAAGCTCGCGAGCCCTAGACCACAACTTTGGTCGTCGAGAATGGAGACAGATGCTGATCACAAACTATTCCATAACCTTGTTTCTGTGGTATTATCTCACATCGATTGTGGAAAGGATTGGTGATTAGTTTATAAGTGTGAGAAAAAGCATCAATCTTTAAGCTAGTTTTTAGGATGAGAGAGGCCTAAAATCACCAAACACTGATATCAAAGCCCAAGTTACCAACAAGTCTGGACCTAATAGTCATTCGAGAGAGATACGGGTTGTCCCTGCTTCCGATCCATAGCTCGATGTGTGAGGGGGAGATTTTGGTGTTGTCGCACATCCGTTGTGGAAGGGACTCGTGATTGGTTTATAAATATGAGGGAAAACATCAACCTTTGAACTAACTTTTGAGACGAGAGAGGCCCAAAATCACTCAATAGTTTTTTAAATGTAATAATCGAATTATTCCCTCCAAATTTCTAACGAGATGATTTCGAGCTAATTGATCTCATGTCTTCTTCGTTGCAAAATCTTGCGCGGTATGATCAATTCGTTCCTCTCGATATCTAAATTATCCCCCGTCGCTAATGGCTTTGCGTACGCTCCCCACATAAAAATATCGTCCCTTCCAAATTGATATTTTCTTCCCCGGGGGGTTTTCTTTTCCCCATCGGTACACTTCTAACGTTTTTCCTCGTGTCGGCCACTTCGAAGCCTCCTTGGAAGTTCAATCTGGACCGTCGCTTGCGATGTCGTCGGACCCACGGTTTTGATCGGGTCGTGTGCTTTGGTCGAATATTCGGGTGGTGGGATGGCGTAAGGAGGAGCATCATGCATCCAGGTCATGTGTCCCCCTCCGGTCACACACGGTGAACGAGGGAAGCAAAATTGAGTTTGAAAGGACGGAAATGTCGGAAGTAGAGATGCTGAACGGGTCGTTAGTCCGGTCCTTTTACGCGTACCCATATCGGTGAGTCCAAACGGGCTGAAGTCTCAAGTGAAAAAACAACAAAAAAAATTTGCTCCTATGATAGAACAAAGTATATTTTTACCGGTTTAATCCCGTCTTTTACGTGGATTTTCTTTGTTTATGAATCTAAGGGGCAGTAGTTTTCCCACATCGGATCTACTTTTTTTAGTAGTTTTTCTTTTTTTTTTTTTTATCAGGAGAGAAGTTTTTCATTTTATTCGAAAGAAAAGTACATAGGATATGCAAATCAAACAAAATAAATAAATTAAAAAGATAAATCAATGCGGCACAGTTTACAAGTTTTACCCATTTCATAACGAACCATCAAAATATAATCAGCAACCCATCCTTAAACTTCGTATCAACATTAGTAACGAAGGCACGTTAGGATTGTTCTTCTTTTCGGTGACTATGGCTCCGTCAAGAGAGACGACGTGCCTAGATTCAACGTTTCCAGTACCATCACTACGTTATGGACAGCATTAATAACCTCAACAGGCTAAAAAGAACGGATGGCGCCTTGTAAATTTCCCGATAAGAGGGGACCCACGCTTGTCAAGTTGGTTAAAGACCGAGGGCTCAAGAGTCAGTGGGTTCGAGTTCTACCACGTTAAAGGTTCAATGGTTTTGGTCGTTCCTGGATTTGACCGAAAGGGTGCGGGGGCCCACGCGGGCAGATTCCCACCTATCCTCTCGTCCCTCCTCATTACCATGTTAATAACAAATTGATTAATCCGAAGTGACGTCTTATGGAGGGATTTATGTCGATGCGACCGCCGGATCCTTTGAATGCGGGAAGCGGGGGACCGAAATTGAATTTTCTCGTTCTTCCTTACCTCTTTCAGAAAGCTTCCGTGCGGCCACGTGGCTCTTTGCTAGGGTTGATTAATTTGTGACTTTTTTTACTTAAATAATCTTTAGCGTCCGTGGTCGTCTCGTGTCCCTTTTCCATCATGAAGGCTTAGCGTGGAAAATTGGTACGTAAATAATTTGCTTTCAAAACTTGTCTTAGATCTAAATCGGGATAATTGCCTAAAAAAATCTTAAATCTATTATACGGCGGTTAATTCAGTTATAAATATTTATACATTTATCAGTTTATTCATAAACCTTTTGAAGATTTGTTAATATAATCTTAAATGTATTATTTGAATAATTGAGTGAAATGACCATATTGACAAATTATCAAAAGTTTTATGATCAAATTGATAAATTGTCAAAATATTTAAGGCTAAACTGATATAATTAAAAGGTTTATGATTAAATTAATCGTCGTATAATATATTTAAGATTTTTTGGATAATTTTCTCGAGCTAATCCGAATGGTCAAGAGAGTTGCGATTTCCCTTTTACCGTTCCCTGTGACTAAGTTTTAAGCGCATTATGTCTTTCCTCCTTTTTCTGGCCGTGGCATTATCTCTTAACAAATCCTATAGCCTCGGGCTTCTCGCACCAGGATAGAGCTAAGTATGCACTGTCATAAATTAAGATACGGAAACTAGACGTACCGTTTGACATTAAGTACGGTTACCGACTATTTAAGCTTAAAGTTTGCTTAGAGTTGTTTCTCGGTCAATAATACACATATCGTCGTGTCAACACGTGCTAATCTGATTTTCTCGGTTAGAGGGCCTCAAGTGGGACGAAAAAGCACAGATCCGCCGTGGCTCGTGAGTCATTTTTGATTCGGTTCTTATCCGATGTTGCTGCCTAACAAGGTCGAGGCTTGAAAATGATCATGCGTGCACTAAACCCCGGTTCGGAGATTGATGAATTGTTAGGGAAAATCGCATAAATATCCTCTTATTTTTGGCTCAATATGCAATATGATCCATGAATTTTTAATTTATTAAATATAGTCCATAAACTTTCAGTACATATTCAATTGGGTTAATACCACGAAAAACCCCAAACTGGTACGCCTGTGACAAATTTACCCCAAACTATTTTTTACCTCAAAAAACCCCAAACTGGTACATTTTGACAAATTTAACCCCAAACTGATTTATTTGCGACAAAATTTACCCTCCGTTAATTTTCGTTAAATTTAACATTAATTACTTAGTTGGATGACGTGTGGCACTTCGCGGGTATACCGATTTATGATTTTTACCCTCCGTTTACCACAATTATATCAATTTAGGGCTTTTCATGGTACTAATCAATTTAATAAAGGGTAAATTTGTCTAGGTGGTAATATTTGGGATTTTTCGTGGTAAAAAAAATTAGTTTGGGTAAATTTGTCACAAATGTACCAGTTTGGGGTTTTTTATGGTCCAAAAAATAGTTTAGGGTAAATTTGTCACATGTGTACCAGTTTAGGGTTTTTTGTGGTAAAAAAAATAGTTTTGGATAAATTTGTCACATATGTACCAGTTTGGGGTTTTTCGTGGTCAAAAAAATAGTTTGGGGTAAATTTGTCACAGGTGTACCAGTTTGGGGTTTTTTGTGGTATTAATGTGAACTATATAAAAATATCCAATGTTATTCTTGATATTAATGAAATGATTATATTGAATATTTTCATATAGTTTAAGGACGACATTGATCATATATCAAAAGTTCATGTATCACATCGATTATTATGCTAGAATTTAGGGATTATATTGAACAAATTACCGTTATATCAATTTATTGTTCATGTATCACATTACATATTGAATCAAAATTCAGAGATTACTTTACCGTTATATCAATTTATTGTTATCATCGCCTTATTCTGGTAGGATTAATACTATTATCGCTGAACAAGTCGACGTGATTCACAAGATGACGAAAAACGAAAAAAAAAAAAAACAAAAAAACCTCTTCACGGCGATGTCGGCAGAGGGCTGTGCTTTTTTCCAGAAGTTGGAGTATGACACGGTACATGACTTCATATTAACACGACCAACCATGTCCGCAGGAGAAAGAGCGCCCACTTAAGCCGTTGCAATGTCGACCTCGAAAGGCATTAGGAGGAGGGAAAATGGAACACGTTTCTGTCGCATCTGGATGATCTGGGGGTGTTGATTCCGTGTCATTTCGCATGCTTTATGTTCTTCTATCATTCGTCCACGTGCGAATTGTCGTAATTTGAAAATGATGTTTCGGAAAGTACGATAATTTCATTTATTTAAGAGTGAATATGTCGAAATTTATTTGTGTTGTTAAGATACCTAAAACAGCGAGGGGGATTTCCAATGTACGGGAAGCACGATGAACAACAACACACGATTCTCATAAAACTTACTCATAGCAATAGGATCTTATTATCGAGTTCCCGGGGGCACTCGGGGAGCCATACTCGATTAAAAAAAAAAATCTTATTTTCGATATATTACTTAAACAAATACGAGGGAGATAATACATCAAAAATGATAAACTTTCCAAACTTGGGTGGTTAGCAAATACCTTGGAGATACTTGGCTAACAAAATACATATCAAAATATGTTGTGGCCAAGTCAAGAACATGTTTGAGGTCGTTGTCGACTTAAAAATCCATTATGTTCATGAGTTTTCGGTGCCATTTTCTATTTCCGGGCCTATTTTTCGAATCCGTCTCTAGCCTCGTGCTATTTACTCGTAATCTCACGTTATGTTAAGAACTTATTTGAGGAGGTACTTGTTCTTGCCATTTTCGGATTTCGAGCTTCTAGTCATATGTGTAAAATTTTGATTTTTTTTTTTTGGATTCGTGTTAAGAGCCCATCTGGCACAGTCATGGCTGAATTATAGCTGTATTGTAACTCGTATGTTTGGTGATATCGTTTTTACAGCTGCAATACTTAACGATTGGCAATACTTTTATTCTAGAAATTAACTTCTGCTTCTGAGCAAAAGTTGATTTTTTACTTTTGGAGAGAAGCATTTTTTTTTTTAACTTCTTCGAGTGGCTCTAAATTATTTCTGGAGTAAAAAAGAGCTCTAAAAATAGAAAAAAAGAAGTTATGTAGCTAAACGGATTTCTGCTCCAAAAATTACATTATCAAACAGATTTTTGCTCTGGAAGCACTTTTGGGATAAAAATTCTACTCAAAAAATATTGTCATACGCACCGAGACAGCTTCCTAAAAGCTACTACAGGCTGTAGTAACTTTGTGGATGTTGCAGTTATGAGGTGCTAACACTAAAAGCCGCAATATCCCTTTTTACAGCTATAGTTGCTGAGAAAAGTTTTGGCAAATAACCTCCAAATTGAGATTTATGCATGCTTCCCTTCACTCACATCATAATTTCACTTTTTTTTTGGTAATTTTTTAATGATTTAGTATTACAACAAACTCATTCTCCCACTCATAAGAGTTTGATTTATAATAATCATGTCCATGTATAACTCTTCCACCTGTTTGATATGATTAATAAATAATTCGTGTTAGGGGTGAGCTCTTAACCTGAAATTGACCAATTTAACATCTTTAATTTAAATGGGTTATGTCCACCCGATTAGTCATGGTCTAAATTAATCTATTTCTATTTGTGTTACTTACATTTTTCTATCCTTTGCGACTAGTACTTATGATCATCGTACTTTAAGTAGAAAGCTTTGCTAAATTACTTAGAATGAATTTGAATTTTTATTTCATAAATAAACCGGAAAAGAATTGATTTGTTAAAGGGTGCCACCACGAGTTTCAAAACCTATTGTGTACTTGAATCATTTAACCCTATACTCTAAACTTGACACCATAGAAACACCATTTGTAACACGATTTGACAATCCACTTACTTAAAAGTCCACGCACAGGCTGCCTTATTACTTAGTATATCAGTATTGTAATCCGGTGTTAGTAAAACTGGCAGTGCTCATGCGTCTAAATCCTCGTGTCAATGCCCAATTTCTTCAAATAAACGGGATCCAAAGGGAATATAAACTTTATGAGATGATGCCATCTAGATCAGCACCAAGAGATATTCTAATTCCACAAAAAGTGATCGAGTTCTTAACACGCCTCTCGGGACAATCAGTAAAACATGAAGTGATCTCTGGTTTCATCAGGAGAATCACATATCATACCAACAGGAGGAGGAGGAGGGGAAGGATCATTTTTTGACAATTAATTCGGCTTCTTCTTAAATTAACGCAGCCGAAGACAATTGCTGTGTCGTTCTTTCTCACTAGCTGTGGTGGCGAGAGCA
This sequence comes from Psidium friedrichsthalianum, assembly GCA_019149425.1. Taxonomy (NCBI): domain Eukaryota; kingdom Viridiplantae; phylum Streptophyta; class Magnoliopsida; order Myrtales; family Myrtaceae; genus Psidium; species Psidium friedrichsthalianum. The sequence goes on along the minus strand of JAGVVM010000301.1, from coordinate 669 downwards.
TAACTAGCGTGTAAAACACAAGAAAAGACGTATGTTAGGGTTTCTGGACTTCATCGAAACATCTCCAATCTTCATTTTCAACAACAGACGCTCTTAATAGCTTGGCGTCCTTTCTTGTCCTATAAATTCTCTAATTCTCTAACTCTCTCTCTCTCTCTCTCTCCATTTCACACGTGCTCAAAAGAGTTCATAAAATCATATGTCACAGCTTACATGTCGCCCGACTAGCTACTTCACGTAATATGGACTAATAAAAGCGACGGGTTATGGTTGTGCTTGATCCTCCCGCGACGACTGGACCAAGTCTTGGTAATTTTTCGTCAAACCACGCGGGATACATGTGCACGTAAACTTAGCCTACCTTGTCCTGCAATGCGAGAATTCTTTCAGGGCGACGAGTTATGGCTGTGCTTGATCCTCGCGGGACGAGTGGACCAAGACTTTGGTAATTTTTTGTCGAACCACGCGGGATATATGTGCCCGGAAACTTAGCGTACCTTGTCCTATAATGCGAGAATTCTTTCAGGTCTTTTAGTATTTTTTAGAGAGAGAGAGAGAGAGAGAGTGCGAACGGCGACCCAAGTGGCCCTAATGGTGGTTGTCTGGCCGCATGTGGTGGTTCTGACAGCGACTAGCAACTTCGGCAGCTATTTATAGTGGTGGACCGAA